>PVJD01006362.1:7472-99500 GCA_004026545.1 Mormoops blainvillei
GGGGGGGGGGGGGGGGGGGGGGGGGGTGCTGAGGAAAGTGGTGGTGGGAAAATGTCGACAAAACAAAAGAAAACAAAACAAAATAGATGGGGAGGTTAAGAATAGTATAAGAAATTGTGAAGCCAAAGAACTGATACATACAGCCTATAGACATGAACTAAGGTGGGGAATGATGGGATGGGGTGCAGGGTGGAGAGGATAAAAGGGAGAAAAAAATGGGCAACTGTAATAGCATAATCAATAAAATATACCAAAAAAAAATTGTTGCTTGTAAAGAGGAAATATTCTTCAACCTGAAATTGTTTAAGGTTATATTTAATGTTGAAGCTGCCATAAAGAAGTCAAATATCTGTTTTTTAATATTAATGAGAAAATCCTTCATTTTTTTCTTAATTGTATATACTGTAAATTCATTGAAAAGTCTACAAATAAAATTAAAAGATAACTTACTCTTGTATGTACTTGGTGAAAATTTTTAATCACATTAAAATCATTGCTTAAACATCAAATAATGTTCAAAATGTTAAAATATTCAAAATCCATTCAAAATATGAATAAGAAGGAGCTCCCTCATAAATTTTATAAAGAGAACTGTGAAAAACTACAGCTAACATCATACATAATGGTAAAGACTGAATGTTATCCCCTTACAATTAGGAATGAAGCAAAGGTATCTATTTCTATTTAAGATTGTACTGGAGGTCTTTGACTGTGCAATAAAGTGAGAAAAAGATATAAAAGGCACACATATTGAAAAAAAATTAAAATTGCCTTTATTTCTAGGCAACATGATCACCTACAGAAAATCCTATGAAATTACAAAAAAAAGCTATTAAAACTAATAATTGAGTTCATCAATGTTACAGGATGCAAGATCAGTATATAAAAAACAATTATTTCTATATACCAGTTAAGTACAATGCCAACTTGAAATTTAAAGAAGCAATACCATTTACAATAGCATCAAAAATATAAAATATTTAGTGATAAATTTGAGGCAACGTGTTCAGCTCTATGCATTGAAAACTACACAACATTGCTGAGAAAACTTAGCGAAGACTGAAATTTGCTGTATTCATGAATTAGAAAACTTAGTATTATTAAAATGCCAATTCTTCTAAAATTGACCTATAGGTTCAGTGAAACCCCAATCAAAATCTTAGCATTCTTTTTATTTGTAGCAATTTATAAATTTATTCTAAAATTCAAATGAAAATGCAAAGTACCTGGAACAGTTAAAATTATATAACAAATTTCGCAATTTTCTTATTATTAGTGCTCTGCAGCAGAGCAGCATGCAAGCTTTGAGTGATTTCCTGAGTGTAAATCCTGGCATTACTGATTACTAGCTATGTTAGCATCTTATTTGTTTCCTTATACATAAAATTAAAAACAAAAATAAGCCACCAAACAAAAATTGTGTCTTCCATCTGAGTCTGTTGTGAGGATCCTATGAAATAATGCCTACGAAGCTCTTAGCAAACTACCTGGCCTAGAGCAGGTGGTTGCTACATTCTACAGTTTTTGCTACTAATTCAGTTGCATAAGCATCCCAGTATTGGGCAGAGTACACCGGGGCTCACTGGCTTTGCCAGTGAAAAGTTAATTCAAATTTAGAGTAGTGTGGCAGAAATTACTGGATGCATATTATATCAGACATCTCTTATGTGCCACCTGAGATCTTTCAGCCTCATCTGTCTCCATGGCTTTGGTTTCTTATTTGGAACCAGTTGCGCTGCAGTACCAGCTGTTGCACGTACTTGGACTTCATGCATCTTCCATGTGATGGTAACTCCCCTTGTGCCCATGTCTCTTGCCTATCAAATACATTGCTAAGGCTTCTCTGTTGATGTTGAAGCATGAGAGGTCATGGGACCTGTTCAGTACCCATGCAAACAGCTGGAACTGCAAGGTAGTTAATGCCTGATGGGGTGAGTTTCAACCTATAGGAACCAATGGTTGAATTTCTCCTCCTTTCTCACCTGGACATACTGTTCTGAGATGCAGTCATTCATACCCTTTTCTGAGGACTTTCCTATAAAGTTAAGGACTAAGTTGTGCTTGATACCTAGTGATGACCGGCTCAGCAAAGATTTTGGTATTGATTCTGCTTCATACCCTGCCCCACTCCCCCTCTTCTCACTCCTGCTTCCCTGGCTTTACATTTCCTGGTAAAAATCACATAAATATTTTGCCTCAGGTTCTGCTTTCTGGGGATCCTGGATTGTCTAAGACAGTGGTAGGTTTCAGAATTAGAGAGAAGGGGTGGGGCTAGAGGACTATTTAAAAGATAATATTAGTAGGATTTGATGACTGATGGAAAGTGCAGGCTAATGAAAGTAAAAACACAACAACCCCAAACCTAAAAGACACAGTAAAAGCAGTCCTAAGAGGGGATTTCAAAGCAATACAGACCTACCTCAGCAAATAAGACAATCTTAAATAAACAATCTAAACTTGCACCAAAAGGAACCAGGAAAGGAACAACAAATAGAGCCCAAAGTGAGTATAAGAAAGAAAATATCAAAGATCAGAGTGAAAATAAACAAAATAGATCTTTAGAAAAATGATAGAAAAGAACAATGAAACCCAGAGCTGGTTCTTTAAAAAGATAAGATAGATAAGCCTTTAATCAGGCTCATCAAGAAAAATAGAGAAGACCCAAATAAAATCAGAAATGAGCAAGTGACAACTAACACCACAGAAAAACAAAAGATTATAATAAAATACTACAAACAATTATATGTCAACAAATTGAAGAATTTGGAAGAAATGGATAAATTCCTAGAAACATGAATACTTCCAAGACTGAATTAAGATGGAAGAAACAAAATCTGAACAGACTTATTACAACCAACAAAATTGAAGCAGTAATTAAAAAAAAAACCACAAAAAACTGCCAACAAACAAATGTCTTAGACTGGATGGTTTTGCAGGTGAATTTTACCAAACATTCAAAAAAGAACTAACACCTATGCTTCTCAAACTATTCCCAAAATTCAAGAGAAGGGGAATCCAAGCTCATTTTATGAGGTTAGTATTAGCCTGATTCCCAAAACAGAAAAAGACACTACGAAGGAAATTATAGGCCAATATCCCTGATGAAAATAGATGCAAAAATCCTCAACAAAATATTAGCAAACTGAATTTAGCAATACATTAAAAAGATCATACACCATGATCAAGTGGGATTTGCAAGGTTGCAAATCCCTGGGATGCAAGGTTGATTCACTATCCACAGATCAACTAATGTGATATACCACATAAACAAAATGATGAATAAAAATAATATAATGATATCAATAGATGTAGAAAAACATTTGGCAATATCCAGCACCAATTCATGATTAAGAACTCTCAGCAGTGTAGGAATAGAGAAAACATACCTCAACATAATAAAAACAATATGTGACAAACACACAGCTAACATCATACCCAATGGGGAAAAATTAAAAACATTTTCCTTAGGATCAGGAATAAGGCAGGTATACACACTTTGACCCCTCTTATTCAGCATAGTACTATAAGCCCTAGCCACAGCAATCAAACAAGAAGAAATAAAAGTCATCCAAATTGGAAAGAAAGAAGTAAAGCTGTCATTATTTGCAGATGACATGATACTATATAGAAAGAGCCCTAAAGATTTCACCTAAAAACTACTAGAACTGATAAATGCATTCAGTGACTAGCATGATACAAAATAAATATTAAGATATTGGTTGCATTTTTATACACCAATGATGAACTATCAGAAAGGAAAACTGAGAAAGCAATCCCATTTACAAGTGCACCAAAAAAAAAAAAAGACAAAACCCTAGGAATAAATTTAACCAAGGAGGGGAAATAAAAGACCTGTAGTCATAAAATTATAAGACGCTGAAGAACAAAACTGTAGAAGATACAAATAAATAGAAGCATATATTGTGCTCATGAATAGGAAGAACTAATATCATTAAAATGTCCATACTACCAAAAGTAAGCTATGGATTCAGTGCAATTCTTATGAAAATACCAATGGTGTTTTTCACAGACCTAGAATAAATAATGCAAAAATTGATGTGGCTCCATAAAAGACCCCAAATAGCCACGGCAATCTTGAGAAAGATGAACACAGTTGGAGGTAACACGCTACCTGATATCAAGCTATGCAACCAGGCAATAGTAATCAAAACAGAGTGACACTGGCATAAAAACAAACACATAGATGAATAGAACAGAACTGAGAGCCCAGAAATAAATCCATGCCTATATGGCCAAGTAATATATATCAAAGGAGACAAGAACATACAATGGGGTAAAGACAATCTATATAATAAATGAGGTTGGGAAAACTGGACAAAAACATGCAAAAGAATGAAACTAAGCCACCTTCTTACACCATATACATGAATACACTCAAAATGGATTAAAGACTCAAATGTAATATTAAAACCACAAAACTCTTAGAAGAAAATATAGGCAGTAAAATCTCAGACATTTTTCAGTAATTTTTTTTTCTTATATATCTCCTCAGGCAAGGAAAACAAAAGAAGAAATAAACAAATGGGACTACATCAAACTAAAAAGGTTTTGCTCAACAAAGAAAACTGGCAACAAAACAAAAAGACAGCCTGCTGAATGAAAGAAGGTTATTCCTAATGATATTACCAATACGAAGTTAATATCCAAAATTTATAAAGAACTCATACAACTCAACACCAAAACAAAAAACAAAAAAAAGAAACAAAAAAAACCAACCTAATTAAAAAGTGAGCAGCGGACCTGAATAGACATTTCTCCAAAGAGGACATACAGATGTTCAACGTCACTAATCATCAGAGAAATGCAAATTAAAAGTATAATGAGATACCACCTCACACCTGCCCCAGTGTTTATCACTAATCAACAAAAAAACAAATACTGGTGAGGATGTGGAGAAAATGGACCCTTGTGCAGACTGGTAGAGCTGCTATGAAAAACAGTATGAAGTTT
Organism: Mormoops blainvillei; assembly: GCA_004026545.1. Classification (NCBI taxonomy): domain Eukaryota; kingdom Metazoa; phylum Chordata; class Mammalia; order Chiroptera; family Mormoopidae; genus Mormoops; species Mormoops blainvillei. The sequence goes on from PVJD01006362.1 coordinate 12,444, forward strand.
TTTCCAGAAAATTAAAAATGGAACTGCCTTTTTGACCCAGAGATTGCACTTCTGGGTATATAACCATGGAAACCTGAAACACTAATTTGAAAGAATGCATGCACCCCTATATTCATTGCAACGTTATTTATAATAGCCAAGTTGTGGGAGCATATATATAAAATCTTGAGGGTGGCAAGGTGGTCAGTACAAGCTTGATTATGATGAATGGGGCAGAGGAAACTGCATACGCAAAGTTTCAGTGGCCTGGATGAGATGACAGGCATATTCTAGTAATGACAGAAAGCCAGAATGTCATGAGCTTGGAGAACAAGTATAAACAAATGATCATCCATGAGAAGTCAACAAATAGGTCTGGAGGTGGGGAGAGGAAAAAGAGATGTGAGATAATTATAGTTGTATTTCAACAAATTAATTCCGGATTCAGTATTGAGAACTAATTGTGGGGGCACGAGTTGACCTGAGATGATTAGTTAGGAAGCTATTGCTTGGCATCCAGAAGAAATAATTGTGGCGTGACCTGGCTGGGTGTGGTACAGATATAAAAGAGGGGCAGAGGCAAGAGGAGGTAAGAGCAACAGGAGCAAGTAATAAGTTGAGTATGGAGGAGGTGAAGGAGAGGGAAGTGTTAAGGATGGCTCCTACATTTCTAGCTGAGGTGGGGAACAACGGAAGCACACCAGATTTAAGCAAGGCAAGCTCTGCAGATCTTAATGGCTGTTTTTGCAAACTAAGAGGCAATCTTTTCTTCCAATCTTGTTGAGTTTTAAAAGTGTATGTTTGTATTATATAATTCAATCACTTTTTTTCAAATTAAGGAGTGGCCTGATTACAGTAGAAATATAGGTAAATGCATTAGTTATCTATTGTTACATAGAAGTGACCCCAAAACTTAGTGACTTAAAACAAGAAACGCTTACTATCTCACAGTTTCTGTGGGTCAGGGATTCAGGAACAGCTTAGCTGGGTTGTTCTGGCTCAAACCACAGTCATGTGAAGGCTTGACTGAAGCTGGAAAATTCATCTGATTCCACAGTGGCTCACTCACGTGGCTGTGGGCAGACGTCCTCAGGTCCTCACTGGCTCCTGGCAGGCCTCTGCTTCTCACCATATGGGCCTCTCCATAGGCTGCTTGAGTGTCCTCATGACATAGCACCTAAAGCATGTGACCCCAGAGACAGCGAATGAGGGGGAAGTTGCAGTGCCCTTTATGATCCAGTCTCAGAAACCACATAGCATCAATTCCACTTTATTCTATTTGATAGAAGCAAGTCACTATGTCCAGTCCACACTCATGGGGTGGGGAATTAGTCTCCATCAATTGAAGGAAGATGTTTCAACTAATTTGTGAATATGTTATAAAATCACCACAGTAAAATTTAAATCTCATGCACTTGAAATTTTGCAAAGTGCAGGGCACCTTTCCTCTACAGTAAATAACACTGTTTTATAGACTCAACTAAATTAAAATATAACTAAAATGCTATTAGAAAAAAGCTGCCTAGAATGCTCAGTGCTAAAGTTCAGGACAATTTTTATTATTTAGATATTTCTGTATCTGGATTATGGAGTGTCATTAAGTCACAAACTAATGGATATTTGGGTCAAAAATTATGAAATATTGTGGTAAGTGATTCTGTGTATATGTGTTTACTGCATATGTTATAAATACACAATGAATTCTAGAACTTCCACCTTGATATATATAAAAATCAAATATTTTACATGGGAGTATGAGTTGAAGAATTTTAGAGCTTGAAGAATGCTTACAGATGGTCTGTCTGTCTGGCTCCTTTATTTAAAAAGATGAAAGAACTGAGAATCCATTTGAAATAAAACTTCTTTTCTAGAGCTTTCACACAGTTAGTGTCAGAAAGTCACTGTTGATGGGACAGCCACTCCACAATAACGTTGGAGAGGGAATTCAATGCTTTTTGAGGCTCTTGTTTAGTCCTGAAAATCTGTATGTCTGAAAACAGTCTCTGGGAAAGGCACAGCAGGTGTAAGGTTCTTCCTCTTTTGATGTTGTTTGCAAATAAATTACAGGCTAGTCCACTGACTCTTTCAAGGTCACTTAGCAACTTGTTTGTAGAAATTGGGAATAAAGCCAAAGACATTCATTCCATCATTTAGACTCTTTTCACTCTGTTTATTATATACCTCTGAAATTTTATTGCCATTTATCACAACCTAAATTGGCTTTATTACATAGGCAAAGAGAATTATGTATAAACTTTGACCTTGTGGAAGATTAAAATGCTCATATCTGTAAATACATTATGAATTATGTACTTATGTAATTTGCCCTTAGATAAGGAGAAAATAAAAGTAGAAATAGGTTTGTGGTTTCTTGACTCTTAGTTTAGGTAATTAGCCATCAAATCTCTATTGACTGTACTGCAATTTTATAGCTTATATCAGCAATTGAATTTGTATGCCTAACCAGGTATACGAAGCAGGTGATAAGATAGTTTTATTTACCTTGTCCATTCTCTTCCTGAGGGCTATTATATTGGAAAACAAATTTTGAATATGTACTTAAATATGCAAGGTAGTGTGAATAGTGTAAAATATCATGGTTTAAATAGAAATTATCTTTTGCATTTCTTTCTATGCAAAGGTTTTAAAAATAGTTGTGATTTTACATGGTTATAGCTTTTATAAAATGTAAATAAAAATTTTTAATGGAAAATTTTACATTACTGTGCTTCAGTTTAATTTAATACCTAACACTGCAATAAAATTATTGGCTTTAAAAAAAACTATATTTTTCAAGGAAACAGTTGGAAATGAAAGGTATATTTCATCATGTTATCTCTGTATGTTCATTTATTTAACAGGTATTTATTGGCTGTCTCAATTGCCATTTTTCTTGTAGTTCTTATATTTCCAATTACTGAATAAACATTTGTTCCTATATTGTCTATAGACACTTAATAGTCAGCGTCTTTTCAACCTGTCTAATTATCTTGATCTCTCAGTTCTGTTTCTTTCATACTCCCCATTTATCATGATGGTACCTATTGGAAACCCTGAAATCATTTTATCATCTTCCTTTCTCTTACTCCTCAAACCTTTTAGAAGATTCTATATCTTCTTCTTCATCCTTACAACCTCCCAAGTTCTGTCTCTCGTCCTCTCGTTCCTGGATCTTTACAGCAAGAGTCCATTTAAGGTGTCCCTGATTATCTCACCCTCCACCCTTTCACTGTCACACAATGCTTCCCAAGCAATCCACATGGCAGCCAGTTATCTACCAATATAAATCAGATCACATTATTCTTCTTTTTAACACCTCTTATGGATTCCTATTTCCTCAAGGATAAAGAGTAAATTCTGAATTTCCCAAGCTGATCTCAATTTACCTTTCTGAAACCTTTGGTACACCTTTGTGTCTAAACATCAACCCCATCTTTCTACTCAGTCTCTAAAGCTGATTGCCCCCGCCCCCCAACTCATCCCTTTACTCTCTCCTCCCCTGTGGCTTTCTCTTCTCTAGGCAGAGTTAATTGCCTTCTTTTCTGTCTCCCTTGACGCTATGTGTCTACCTGTATTATAGCTCATATTGCCCAGCATTTGTTTGCTTTTCTAATTACTGAATCTAGAGAGCAGGGACCAAGTCTTATTCAAACTAACAAAGGGTTGGAACTCAATGTTTGTTTTAGATAGGAAAACTTTTATTTATAAACTATACTGGCAAAAATGAATTTTCGTTTTCAAGAAGTACTTTTACATATGCTAGTAAGATAAATGCTTTGTAACTATTCTAGAATTAAGAACTATCCAATAGCCCTGCCTGGTGTAGCTCAGTTGGTTGGGTCACTTCCTGCAGGGCGAAAGGTCACCAGTTTGATTCCTGGTTAGGGCACATGCATGGGTTGCGGGCCAGGTCCCCAGTCAGGGCATGTGTGAGAGGCAACTGGTCAATGTTTCTCTCCCTTTCTCCCTCCCTTCCCCTTTCGCTAAGGATAAATAAATTAAATTAAAAAGAAAAAGAATTAGCCAATATATTGTGGTGGAGTAAGGTAGGATTGTAGCATAAAAGACTTAGAGACAGACTGTAATAGATTGATTTTGGCCTTTCTTTTTATGTACATAATGTGCTATTTATAAAAATTTTTATTTGCAACTATTGATATTGTTACCAAGGAAACCTGAGTCAGGGGCTTCCCCCCTCAGTTCTCGCCTTGCTCCCAAGAGAAGAACTCAAGTGAGAGACAATATGTGTAGTGGAAATGAAACAGCAAGTTTATTTATGAAATACACTTGTGCAAAAAGGCTACAAGTGGGCGCTCAGCTAATCTGAGTGTCCCAGCTATTGGGGTTATGGGGTTATATACTTTGACCAGCTTCTAGGTTTCCCTCCTCCCCCTTCTAGACCTTGGGATCAATGTACAGTTACAAAGGCTTTCTTTCTCAGCTAGCAAAGTCTTTTTGTCTTAGTGAAATTGCTACAGAGGCTCCCTTTCCCAGCACAGTCTCAAGGACATCCCTCCTCTTGTGCTATCTTTGCCCGTGATGTTCAGAACGCCCAGCAGTCTAATTGGACCTGGCTCAGGACTGCTGAATTATTGGGTGAGACACGTCTCCTCCCCCTTCCTACCTTGGTTTGCTATATATCCTGCCTAACATTATCATTGGATGTTTTTCTGAAAAAAATGTAGTTTCAGCAAATACATGATATTGTCCCCTTGAAATTTGAAATGTTGGAATTAAACTGAGAAAGAAAATTTCCAATTAAGTCTCTAATATTTTATTTAAAGGTGCATATATTTGATGTAAGAAACAAGCTAAAACAATGGTGTAGATTACATTTACAACCAACAATAAACTGATTCCTGACTATAAAATCCTGTCAACTCAGTTCATTGCAAATCTTTACAAAAGAGCCTCACAGTTAGGAAACAATGGCTTTATTACCGGTGATGTAGGGTCTCAGTTCTTGAATTCGGCAAAGAAAGAAGTCAGTGCCAAGAACTCTAGCGCAAGAGGAAGTTTAACATGCAAAGCAAAATACACTCGAAGGGAAGATCTGAGTGGGCTGCTTAGAGAGCTGCCTTGGTCTTTTAGAAAGTGTCACAGAGGCAGAAGAAGTGAGCCAGCTGGGCCGCATGGACTCAGAAAACAAGCCACAGAGGCAAAAGAAGGGCCCTTGGAGACAAGTTCAGGAGGGTAGCCTGGGATGAGCTGCTGCTGCTGGCTGCCCTGGTTGTAAGTCTTGTGGGGACACTTAGAGCTTAGGAGAAAGAAAGATACAAAACCGAAGAAAGAAGGTGTGAGCTTGCTCTAGAGAGAGACCATGCACTATGACATCTGTCTTAAGGGTCTTTTGTTTTCTAAAGGTGAGAATTTTAGGAGACACCTCAGGGGAGGATCTCAACAGAATAGTCATCAGTTTTCCAGGCATGTTCTTCAATATGCTTATTCATCAAAGTGAGCTTATAGGGTCATGGTCCTGGTCTCTACAGATTGGTCAGCACCAGGGTCGGGAGCCATTGGTAATTGTACGTGGGCCTGATATGGACCATAGTGTTGCTTCCTCTGGTTTTGCTGCTTTCCTGGGCCTGGAGATGAAACACAACTGACACCTACATGTCATCCCTAGTTTGACCAAAACTCTGTCTCTGTGGTCAACAGACTTCAGGTTTTTTTGTGTCCTAAGATTATTTGATGCTGATTAGAACCTCATTGTCCTGAGGGTTTGATGCTTAAGGGAGTGGTCCTGCAAGAGAGGGGATGGCAGGTGAGTCACGGTGCTAGTTGAGGAAACTGTCTCAGTTTCCCCATTCTGCTTGCCAAGGAATTTTCCTGGCTTCTTACTAACCTGCCTCAGCTTTGCTATTTTTGTGTAATTGACAGCCATATTGTAATGAAAACTTAGATTTTCTTTTACACTGCAAAAGTAACATAGAAAACACTGAGGAATACAGGAGAAAAAATGCCCATAGAGACACTATCTAGATACAACACTTGTTTCAATCTTTTTTTTCCTAACACTTTATAGCTTGTTTGGTTTTTTAACATAGGTGTCATCATGCTTACTACTATAAAAAACCTACTTGCCATGATGTTATATATATTAAACATTTAAAATTGTTACCTAAAATGCTATAGAGTAGACATATTTTTTTTATTTTTGCATCTTATAAATAATACTTTGATTAGAATAAAGCTTTTGCTCTGTTTCAGGGTTTTTTTTTTATTCAGAAAGAATCCTAGATATGGGATGACAGGTTCCATGAACATTTTTATAGGTCGAATCTCAGTGCCAAATTGCTTTTTAAACGGGTTGTTTCAGTTCATACATTCACTCACAATGTCTGTGAGCACCCTTTTTATCTCATCAGCCTTGAATATTATCTTTTATGTAAACATTTACTAATATGATAGCCAACTGAAATGTTTCCATTTCTCTTCTGTCTTGTTTGCTGTTACATGGTAAATAAAATAAAAATCAAGGCTTTGGAGTCAAATGTAACTGGTTTGCCACTTTACTGTGGTGTTACCTTGAACAAACTACTTAACTACTTTGAGGTTCTCTTTATTCATGGTTTTTTTTTCTCCTCCCAAGCACAGGGGTGTTGTAACTATTAAAAGAAATAGCCATATAAAAGCATTTCACACCACAACTTGGTTTAACAATGAATCCTTCCATTTTCCATTGCAAAAGTATGTTATATACTTTTACTTATGTACCACCTAGGAATTCACATATTAGTACATTATGCTTGCTACTTGTGGATAATTCTTGCACTCCAGGGAGGTCAGGGAGCAATCTTTAAAAAAAAAACCAAAAAAAACCCACCTGCTTTCTAACTCTCCATCCTTGAGAAATTTGCTATTTAAAGGCCTTTGAGTTGACTCTTGGGATTTCTAATTTTCAGAGAGGTCTCAAGGGGCAATGGGCGAAACTCGCTGAAGAGCAGAAAGTGATCTGGGGAGAGTTCCAGGAAAAGCTGCTGTCTCAGGGAAGGCAAACGCTAAGGAAGTATATGAATTATTGTTCAATAAAAGATAAGTACACTCATGGGGTTTTATTTGAATCCAAGGTTTGTTCATGAAAGGTAAACTATATGAAGCACTGCAAACAGAGCAAGCTCGGCTAATCTGACTTTGTGCGCTTGCTGTTTACGTACATAGCAAGTTTTGCTCTTTGCATCCCAGCAGAAACTAGCGAGAGGGATCATATCATAGATCACACAGCACTGACCAGAAGTCTACTTAGTCCCAGCCACTAACTTAAGTGAGTAGGCTAGAGTTAGACTATGATCAAATGTCTTTCTCTAAATTTAGAAAAATTTAGGTTTGGTTGCTCTTTGGGGCTCCACTTCCAACTTTTTAATCGACTCCATCCAAATGCCAAAGAATGTCGGTGATAATAAAAATTACCAAATATCCTCGCCTGGTTAAAAATCTACACTCTCGTTTGGGGCCATATCCATCGAGGTTTTGGTGGAGTTTTAAAACTGCCCCTGAAAAAGCAAGTTATTCTAGCTGGGTAAAACCTGCCAAAATAATTTAACGTTCTTTGCTGCAAATATAAATTCCTCTAAGATAAGCCCATTTCTTTCTCCTGATCCAGGATTTTCACGCTGAACAGCTAAGCAACACACTCGACGTGGTCTGGATTTCCTGTGGGAAGAATTCCTCCTTGGGGGCGATGTAGACGCCCTCGGTGAGTTTTCTGACACCAGCGGGAGTTTCAAGTTTCCACTCATGCAGCAGGCGGCGGGCTCCGCTTCCCCTAACAGCCGGCTTCACTCAAGCCCAGCCCCTGGAAAGAGTCTCTGTTCCCCCGCGATCGCCCCATTTCCCTAGGGACTCCGAGGCCCACGGCCAGTCCCTCACGGGGCCCACTCCCTAACGGCGAGCCGCGTCGACGCCCTGCGCGGCCGGCACGGGGAGCCCCAGGGGCGGGGCGGGGCGGGGCGGGGCGCGGGCTGCTCTCGCGGCGGCGGCGGCGGCGGCGTTGGCGCTCTGGTAGTGGCGCGAGGCCGGCCGGCCGGCAGGGGGAGGCGGGGGGCGCGGGGCAGCCCCGCCTCCCCCCCCACCCCGCCCCAGGAGGAGCCACTGGGCGGCCATATTGCGGAGCTGTCTGCGGTGGCGGCGGCGCCTCTCCTCTCCCCACCGCTCCTATCACCGCCTCTCCCTCCCTGCCGCAGCGCCAGGCGCGGCACCGCCGCTGAGCGCCCCAGCCACACTCCGGGCGGGAGGATCCGCTCGCTGTTGCGGTAAGCCGCCGGCGCCCCCCCCTACGCCCCCGCTCCCCGGCTCCACCAGGGACGCTGAGGTGGCGAGAAGTTGCGGGGGCCCACGCTGCTAGGGCCTCGCGCGTCTCTCTTCGCGCGCCGCGGCGCTGCCGCCGCCGCCGCCCTAACGGCCCGGCCCGCTGGCCAGGCCGCTCCCGGGGTCGGCGGAGCCGCGAGGCCCGATCCGAATCTTGACCGGGCTGCGGCCCGAACACGCAGTCGCGCGATTCTCCTCCCGGCGGGCGCGGGGTCCTTCTTCGGCATCGGCCCCGTACCCTTCTGTGTGCTCCGGGGACGGTCGGGTTCCCGCCGTCTGGGCGCGGCCCCGGGCTCGGCCTGGCGCGTCCCTTTAGGGTAGTTTGAAAATACAGCTATTAAGCGTAGGTAGAAATAGAATGTGCAGTGCAGGGAAGGAATTTATTAGAACTTCTTCCCAGGCCTCCAGTTTGAAAGTAAGGGTGTTGAATTACTAGAGAGCGTGTGTTCCGCCCTGGTGGCAAAGGGGATGTTGCGTTACGGGGTTTGGGGCGCGCAGCCGCTCCTGGCCACTCGCACTCGGGAGCTAGGGCCGCGCTTCCCGGCCGCCCCTTTCTACCTGCTGCAGCTGCTGCTGCTGCTGCTGCTGGCGGCGCTGCTGCTGGCGACCTCGGAGCCTTTAGAATTTGCTCCGGCCCTGGAGGCAGCCCGACTTGGTATCTTAGACCCCATCAGACACGTTGAGTACTTACAGTCCCCCCTTTAAAGGGTTCTAAACTTAATTCTTGGGCTAACTACAAAATGGGGTGGGGGGCACTACATTATTTCAGTTTAAAAAAAGAACAACTCACTTCCTATACAGATATGTCATGGTTCTTGAACCATTCCCAATATTTGGGGTTTTTTTCCCCTTAAGGAGTGGTTTTTAATAAGGTTGGAAATGTAAAGTCAGCTACATCTAAGATATATTTTGAAATACAGTTGAGATTTTCAAGAAATTTTAATGAGTCCTGTGGCACCAAGACTGGCATGATGTAAATGCGAAAGACTAAGCAATTAAGGGTTTATTTGATAGACGAGTTCTTGGACATAGACGTTACAATCTATTGTTTACGAAGCATTTTTTTAGAACACTAACACTAAATACTCTTTTATATTTCTGGTGGAGTTCTGAATGAACAATTGCCTCGTTCATTTTGCTGGATAAATTATGGCTTAGTCCATTTGCCAAAACAGAATTATTAGATTTGAGAAGAGAGATTAATACTCATACTTGCAGTTTTTTTTTTAATTTTCAGAATTCTATTGCTTTCAAACAGTGTGCATTATCTTCCAGAGAGATTACTAATAATAATTTACCTCAAATATGACAAAATTTAGAACATTCATTTTGAAGTTAGTGTAGTATGCTTTAAAAAGGGTTACCTTGACTTTGTTTCTTTGTTTAAGCACTTTTATATAGGATGAAATTTAATAAGCAGTTTATAACATTTTTAGTAAGGAATAAATAGAAATACATTGGAATTCTTTACTGTTTTATTTAAATGAGAAAATTTGATTATAGCATATAGAAATATTAAATTCTTAACCCCTATGGATTATACATTGTTTTGTTTACTCTTGTATCCCCTCACATGGAAGAGCACATAGGAGAGTCTCAGAAACATCTGTAGAGTCAATGTAATTAATTTTGATGTGGGGGGAAGTATTTTGTACCTGTCCTTTGTTTTAGACATTGTTATTAGTTAATTGGAAATTAAATTCATTATTCTTTTTTCTGTGGTGGTAAGAAATGACAGGCTTTACTATTCCTTCTCTCTCAGGGTAACTCTCCATAGTTGGGGGGTGGTTGGGTAGCAGGGCGGGAACAAGGATTGTTTCTTGTCCATTGCTTCACCATTCCCAAGAGCAGAATTGGATATTTTTATTCATTTTAATCTTTTGCAGGCTGTTTAAAGGCTTTATATTTTATCTTAACTTTAGTTCTCAATCTTAAGTCTGCTGTCCATAGTCTAATATAATAGAGTCTGAAATGTTGGATGATGGTGGGAACCTTGTTTTTCATCCATTTTTAACTTACTGCATTTTAACTTATGCCATTTAAAAATGGCAAATTTTTACTGATACTTCCCAAAGACCAAACCCTAAAAACGTGTTCTATTAAGATTGTGAGTACTGAGCTATGCTGGTGGAGCATACCTGGTAGAGCATAGCTAATAGAATTTTGTGCTACTGCTGTGAATCTGGGAAACCAAGGAAGTCATCTTTCTTGGATGGCTTGGACCGCCTGCAGATCAAGAGCTAGGGGGCATGTCTTACCTCCCCTGAACCACTGTTGGGGTACTGGTTCAGTGGAATCGGATTGAGTTGCTGTAGACTCCACCCATACATGGTTATTTTAAGCCTCATGGGGTTCATGAGAGCTAACGGCTGTTTGGGAAACTTACCTAGCCTCTGCAGCCAGTATATCTGCTCACCTCTTAACAGTGGTAGAAGTGACCAGTGCTGACCCTGGAGAATTCCTTAATCTCTAGCTCCTTTCAGAGAACTCTCGGCTTTCCTAATCATTTTAGTTCCAGCTGTATTTCTCAATATTAATTTATATTGAAGATATTTTAAACCATTGTTAAAGTAAAAAAGTAATACATTTTAGGAGAAAGTTTAAAGACCCAAAACGATGTAAAGGGAAAAGTAAAAGCCCTCCTCACTCCCCAGAACCCATTAACCTCTTTCCCAGTCCTGTTTTCTCATAAGTATGTATTACTGTTAGCATTCCTGGTATGCAGAAAATGCCAGTGCTTATGAAAAGATAAACATGTACTTTATATACCTTATTTTTGACTTTATAAAGTCTATAAAAATAGGGTTACTTTGTAATGAACATTGAAAGGGTGTTTATTACTGTGTTAAACATTAATATTTCTCAGATTTTCATCATTTGTGTGAAATAACACAATGGAATTTCCTATAACAGCGATTTTCAACCAGTGTGCCGCAAGAATTCTTAAAACATGCAATATCTGATTATTTAGTCAGGGGCACTGACCTCTCTTCCCTTAGATTGTTGAATGAAAAAAAAAAAAATGACAACAGCACTGGCGGGGAGGCTCAATTGGTTGGAGCGTTGTCCCAGACACCAAAAGGTTACAGGCTTGGTCCCTGGTCAGGGCACATGCCTAGTTTGCAGTTCAATCCTAGGTTAGAGCGTATGCCAGAGGTAACTGATAGATGTTTGGATGTTTCTTTCTCTCCCTCCACTTATCTTTACTGCCTTCCCCTTTTCTAAAATCAATACATATATCGTCGGGTGAGAATTTAAAATATATTTAAAAAAATACTTTTAAAAAATGACAACAGCCAACACAACACTAGCCGTCCATTGTGAGCAAACCAAAATTATACCTGTTTTTTATGCGATAGGCAAAAAATTTATTTTTTGGTGTGCCACAGAATTTTATAGTTCGTTTACGTGTGTCATGAGATGAAAAATATTGAAAATCATTGTCCTGTAAAATTTCTTAAGAGTACTTATATATATGTGCACATTTTCTTGACTAATGTTTAAAGGTGAAGCTCACCTCTTGTTTTCTTAGAGTATGGTATATAAGTGCCAGTGTAGAATTGTGTCCTTTGAAAAAGGGCTTATGGTTTTGGGTAGTGAAATGTCCACATAATGTGTGTATCTATACATGGGAACTGTTTAGAAAGAAAATAAGGTTCATGCGATTTGTGTCTTTATTTCTTCCATTATTAACTCTAATTTTAGCCTCCTGGAAGAGAGGGGTTCATTCAGGTTAGGAGACATACAAGATGGTTTGTTTTATGTTCTTTAATATGTATGTTCTTTGATAATTGGTATGTATGTATAGAAATCCTTGCAGATTCACTAATTTAAAATAGCTTTATTTAGTTGGTAGATATTATAAGTTTGCATTTGAATAAGTTTTGTATTTTTTCTATTGTAAATCTGTTACATTTTAACAGAATTCTAAATTAATTTTATGGATATTATATATAAAGAAGGCAACTAGACTTTACATCAAGCGATCTAATGTGTATGAATAGAATGGTCAAGAAAAGCTTGTTATTTTCCTGCATAATTTATATACATTTTAAATAAACTTTTTTAATGTTTACTGGAGGATATACCCATTGATTCCAGACAAAGGGAAGGAGAGAGAAACATTGATCAGTTGCCTCCCCAACGCCCCCTCACTCCCACAGGGGACCATACCGGCAACCTAGGCATGCGCCCTGACCAGGAATTGAACCCACAACCTTTCGGTTTATGGGAGGACTCTCTAACTGAGAGGCCAGGGCTTAGGTAAACTATTTTAAAGTTCTAATAAAGTTGATTCATTTGAGAAAGATAGTCTCTACTGTTAACCATTTAGAGACCAGGTCAGCAAACTGGTTTGCAAGGCCAAATGTAACCTGCTTTTGTAAATAACGTTTCATTGGAACACAGAAATGCCCATTCGTTTACATATTCACTGCTTTTGAGCTATAATGACAGAATTTATATTTTTTGCAAAACTTAAATACTATCAGACCCTTTACAGAAAAAGTTTGTCAACCTCTGATTTACAGAAAAAAATAATCCTATTGAAAGAATATTTTAGGTAAAGTATCAAAGAAGGAGGCATTGCATTTTATTCTCCACGATTTCAGAAATTATAAGAATTATGAATTTCAGTATAAGTAATTGATAATTCTTTTCTTCTGAGTTGTAGGTAGTCTCTGGGCTTTTAGGACTTTAAATATTTCTTTTATTTGTGAATACTTGTGGTTAATAGGATGGGCTACAGGTGAGACTGTGAAGTGAGCAATTTTCAGTTTCAAGTCCTTACATCATTTAAGATGCTTTGGCTGCCATAACAGAAAATTCTCAAACATGCTTCAATAATGAGGAAATTTATTATCTTAGATAATAAAGTCTAGAGGCTCAAGAATAGCAATAATGACATCAAGGATTCATTCTCTTTCCAGTTCTCTGCGATGTGGTCTTCCCATTAGCCTTGCAGGAAGACTGCTTTCCCCTGTTTCTAATTTGGCTGCAGCAGGACCAGCATCCCATCCAGACACAACAATATCCAAAGGAATGAGAAGAATTGTCTTTTTTCCAGAAGCCCCCCCAGCAGATATCTTAGTCTCATTGGCCAGAATTGAGGCTGTTCTATATCTAGCCAGTCACTGGTGATGGTGTAATGGAATTGCCCTTTCTTCTAACTTAGCTTCCATTAGATTATTTTCCTTTTTCATATACCAAGTGTCTTGGGTTCTTTCTTACTCCCATCCAAAATCAGATACAAGATTGATCTGTCATACGTAATCTAGCATGAATATGTGAGTTTATATTTTACTCATTTATTTATAATCCTCACTAGAGGATATGTTTATTGATCTTAGAGAGGAAGAGAGAGAGAGGGAAACAGAAACATCGATCAGTTGCCTCCTGTATGTGCCCTGATCAGGGATCGAACCCAAACCCTGGGTATGTGCCCTGAACAGAGACCGAACCTGCAACCGTTTGGTGTACTAGATGATGCTCCAACCAAGTGACCCACAGGGCCAGGGCCAAATTAATTTAAATTATAGAATGAAAAGCATTGCTTTCCAAGGCGAGGGTTGACAAATTATGGCCCATGAGGCAGCCTACTGTAAGTTTTGTAAATAAAATTTTATTTGAATATATCATAGCTCATTTGTTTACATATTAATCTATGTCTGCTTTGATGCTGCAACAACAGAGGAATTGTAACAGAGACCGTAAGGTCAACAAAATTTAAAAAGTTTACTTCTCTGGGTCTTCACAGAAAAAGTTTGCCAACCCCTGCTTTAAGATACCTTTTATACATTCAGATTATTTATAATCATATGCTAAATACTCTTTACATTTGATGTGTAAGATACTGAGAAGGTCACACTCTAATGGGAATAGAGTTGTGCCATATTGTAGGTACATCGTAAAGTATAAGCGCTCTTGTATTTTTAAACTGGAGTTAATATTCAGTGCAACAGATTTGAACCTATCTTTGTTTTTCTCTTTTAAACATTTATTATTTTTCTATGTTTCCATAAATGTAAAAGAAGAACTGGACGGGATTTAGCTTTCTTACGTTTTAGCATTTAAAATTAATTATTGCAAACGATAATGTGTTAACTTGTTTTTCTACCCACCTTTGGAATAATACAGATATGGTTGTTTTTTGTTTTTCTTTTTAATTTATAAAATTCTTTTAAAAGTGTGTAAATTCAATGTAAAACATTTTTAATATTGCAGTTTTTCATATTTAAGTTCTAGACATTGCATTTTCAATAACATATTTTGCTAAAATATTGAATTTCATTTCCTTAAACATCCTTGAACAAAAATAATTTCCTACTCTATAAGAAAGCACTTAATATCTTATTTAGAATTGCATATCGTTGTTATAGGAAATCAACTTACAGAGGTGTTTATGTCAGTACCAATGTGTACTTGAAACATCTTTCGAGTTAGTCTTTTGATGTGAAAACAGAAGGAAGAACTTAAACTTTTTGAAAAGTTCTAGTAATTGTTTGGTCTGAACTTATCTAGAATGAAGTCAGAAAAAGGCGGAATAGGGTAGCCACAAGAGCCCAGTATTAGGATATTAATGGACCTCTGACTTTGTTAACTGACCATATTACTTTGGGCAAGTCATTGACCTGAATCTGACTTTCCTTGGGGAGTATAAGGGGGTTAAATGGTAATGAAAAAATGCAATAAAAAATAAAATAAAATAAAACTTAAAAGAAGAATGGGGGATAGTGACCTGGCCAGTGTGTCTCAGTTGGTTGGAGCTTTGAACCGCAACCGGTTCAACGTTGGAGTGTTGGTTGGAGTGTAACGGAAGGGTTGCCGGTTTATTCCCTGATAGGGCACATGCCTAGGTTGCAGGTCTGATCCCTGGCCCGGGCATGCGCGTCCTGTCTGGGTCTGGGCACGTAGGGGAGGCAACCGATCGAAGTTTGTTTTTCACATCTCTGTTTCTATCTCTCCTTTCCTCTTTCTGGTGAGGATTAAAAAAAAAAAGAATGAGAGATTGTGATACCTTATCTTGGGGAAAGGGAGGAAAGGCAGTTATGAAAATTACATAATGTAAAGTGGCTGAAGAGTGAGCATTCTACAAATGCTCCTTCCATTCACTACCCTTGTCTTTACTTTTGGCCTGTTTATTTGCAAAATGGAGCTAAAAATTCTTGTCCTCTTTGTTTCACTTGGGGAATCACATGGCATTATATAGGTAAAAGTGCATTATTATTGCTCTGAAATATAGTATTAACACTGAGCTAAACATAAAATAAGCATTGTTCTGTGTATATGAGAGGTTTTGAGCCTGTGGGTCTGTGAACTTGGTTAGGGAAAAAAGTTACATCTTTACATATTTTCTTTCATCATAAATGTGGGCAGCAGTAGCAGTTAGCAGTAGCAGAGACTGTTTCCAATAGAAATTGCAGGTAGTTCATAATCCATTACTGTTGCAGTATCTTAAAATGACATTTATACTCATCATTAGAAGTTTAATTATTCTTCTCGGTTCCCCACCAGTAGATAATTGTTGTTAAAGATTAATAAAGAAGCACATATATTACTATATTATAAATTTGTACCTTTTATATTTTGAATTTCAGTATAAATGTTTTTGGTGTTATTTTATGTATGTCATTTTGTTCACTTAAAATTTTTTATTTATTGGTTTTGTTTTTTAGAGAAGGAGAGAAAAACAAACATGGATACGTTGGTATTTTTTAAAATTTTAATTTATTGATTTGAGAAACATATTGATTTGTTGTTTTTTAATTTTATTTATTGATTTGAGAGAGAAAGAGAGACTGTTGTCCCATTTATTTATGCATTCATTGGTTGATTCTTATACACGCCTTAACTGGGACCAAATCTGCAATCCTGGCATATAGGAACGACTCTGTAACCAATGGAGCTACCAGGTCAAGTCCAGTTCGTTTTTGTGCATTTTACCCTGGCCAGGTAGCTCAGTTAGTTGTAGTGTCATCTTGATAAACCAAGGTTGTGGGGTTTTAAAAAATTTATTTATTTATTTATTTATTTTAGAGAGAGGGGAAGAGAGGGAGAAAGAGAAGGAGAGAAACATCTGTATTGGTTTCCTCTTGGACGCCCCCAACTGGGGACCTTGCGGATAGCCCAGGCATGTGCCTTGGCTGAGAATCGACCTGAAACCTTTCAGTTCGCACATTAGCAGTCAATCCACTGAGCCATACAAGCCAGTTCAAGGTTGTGGGTTTTATCTCTGGTCAGGGCACATACAAGAAGCAACCAAAGAATGCATAAATAAGTAGAACAACAAATCGCTGTTTCTTTCCCCCCACTTATATCAAATCAATAAATTAAAATATTTTATAGGAAGGGGTTCATAGGGTTCATCAGGGAGGCCCATGGTGGGTGAGATTAAGAACTCTTTTTGTAGCCCTGGCTGGTATGGCTCGGTGGATTGAGTGCTGGCCTGTGAAACAAACGGTCCCTCGTTCAGTTCCTAGTCAGGGCACATGCCTGGGTTGTGGGCTAGGTTCCCCAGTTGGAGGTGTGCGAGAGGCAACCACATATTGATATTTCTCTCCCTCTCTTTCTCAGTCCATTCCCCTCTCTAAAAATAAATAAAAATAAAATCTTAACAAATATAAATAAAATCTTTAAAAAAAACCTTTTTTTTTTAGATGTTATTGATTTGACTGCCAGAGTTACCTTATTATTTCAGTTTATACTTCTCTTTGTTACATTGTTTCCTAGTTCCTCAGTAAATTGGCAGAGGAATTCTTTTGTAATTTTTTAGTCTGTAGAGAGACCAAAATTGTGTTCGGAGATTGCTTTTGTGTTGCAAAGACAAAAAACAGTTTACAGCTAGACTTGGGGGAAAGACAAAAAAAAATTAGAGTTAGGCTTTGGGAAGGAATACCTTAAGAGTAAAATAGGCAGCCTGGTATAAATTATTGAAGCTTTAGCGTAGGCCCAGTGTGGACTAGACTTAACACCTGTTTTACCACCTGACAGGTAGGAAAAGTCTGTTGTGCTGCTGTCTTACTATAGTGCAAGGTGTTAAGCATGAGGTTGTTTTTCCATTGTATGAGGTAGAGAGGAGGCTGTTTTAGGGTCCCCTTTAGGGTTAAAGGAAAAAGAAGAGAATGTTTTATATGAATGATTTGTTTGTAAAATGTGACACATTCAGTGTTTGAGCACATATTCATACATGAAATACTCTGGAATTAGGGTATATGTTTGCTGGCAGCATCTCTTAATTGTTGGTTATTTTGCTGCCACGACTATCTAGGATAAGACTAGTAGAAATTTAGGAAGATTGGGAGGAGGGACTAAGTTTTTTCTCAGTAATTAAGTACAATGAGAGCAAAGGGAAGAAGAGTTGATTTTTACTATATATCTTTGATATACAGTGGCTTACGTGATTATATATTACCTTTTTTTTAGAAAGGAAGATACTGGCAAAGTATTCAAAATGAATCAGTTAGAGGGGGAACCCTAGGACATGTATCTAGGTATCATGGCTTTTCATGTGGCATTTGCCTGTCCTGCTACTGACAGATAGCAGTTTCAAGAACAAATATCCTAATACAATTAGAAGGACTAGAAGTGTTCAGTTGAGGTTAAATAATATAGTGATACAAATATTTTTCAGTAGTCACTTGATTGGCTAAAAACTTAGTTTTTAATTACATTTACATACAGCTTCATCCTAAAAAATTTAAGGCAGAATTCTTATCTTTGTCATATATAAGCTAGTAAACTGGTATATAAACAATTTAGTGAAATAAATTCTCATCTGATTTTTAAAATTAGGAACTTAAGATAAATGAGACCCTGATTAGAATTAAGTGCTCAGTTCTGTATATTCAAATATCATTAGGAAGGATACCTGCATTTTTACTTAGTTATAATAGGCAGCCCTGCCTTCTCACTTATCCATATGTAAATATTGACAGTTTGTCACACTTTCTCCTAGTTTATCATGTCACATAGTTTCACATTAATTGTGGATTTAATCATTGTTATAATGAGTGCTGCTGAGAATATTTTGGTAGAGATTACCTTCTTTAGCAGTTGTTTATTTCTTTGGGATATATTCCAGAAGCAGAATTTCCTGTTCAGAAACACGTTGTAGCCTTTGTTGTGTATTAACAATTTACTTTCAAAATTTGAAGCCAATTTATGGTGCTACTAGCAGTATTTATCTACTTGTTTACCAACACAGACTCATCAGTACTGGCATGCATAATTGATAATTATTTTGATAGGTTAATGAGCATATAATCAGTAATACCTTAAATCATTTTGCATTTTTAAAAAATAGATTTTTATTTATTTTTTATCGGGGTGACATTGTTTAACAAAATTATACAGGTTTCAGGTACAGTCATTTTGATTTTTAGTTTTAATCAGTAGGACAGTTGTGCTTTTTATTTTCCGTAAGATTTGTTGGTAGAGTTTCTCACTTAACCAGTTTTACTGAGTGGACTCCTGTGATATCCTTATATATTTTTTACTTTCCATAGTAATTTTTTGTTATAGCATTTGCATATTTTTCTATTACTTTAATTTTGATGTTTATTTTATTCTACCTATGTAGGGATTTTACATAAAATATATTAGTCTATTCTCATCATAACCGATATGTCTTCCTTAGTCATATTTTTCCCTTGCAGTCACCACACTGTTGTCCATGTCCATGAGTCCTTTTTTCTTTTTGCTCATCCCTCCAACCTTTAACCTCCCCCTCAATAACTGTTATTCTTTTCATCTGTGAGTTCGTCCCTATTTTTCTTAAGTTCAGCTTGTTCATTAGATTCCACATTTAAGTGAAATCATATGGTATTTGTCTTTCTCTGACTGGCATATTTCACCCAGCGTAATGTTCTCCAGATCTATCCATGTAATTGTTTTTCTTAAGTCTCTTTTTGAAAAAAAGATTAACGTACTTAGATTTTATTAAATATTATGGTGAAGTTATAGGTCCAACTTTAGTTTATTTACTTAAATTTTTGCTCCTTCATTTTAAGGAATTTCCTTTTCTTGTTACAGCTCTACATTTTTATTTTATAAATTTATAGATTAATTCTAATTCCTTAGAGACAATATTTTGGAGTGTGATCATTCTGGTCTTGTTATACTTTTTAAAAAGAAATATAATGATACCGTATGTATAGTTTTAATATCTGCCTTTTTACTCAGTAGTTTGTGAATAATTTGCTACATCATTTAATATCGTTTTGGTAACATTTTGATTGGCTGTATTTTGGCCTAGCAAAGCCTACAGATATATCTAATCTCTTAACCTCTCAGTATTCACTTTACTAATTTCTCAGTATTCACTTTGCTAATTTATACTTTTATAAATAGAACTGTAACTGGAATCTTTGTAACTATACCATTCACACATTTGTTATTTTCTTTTGAGTAAATATTTACAAATGAAATTATTTTCCACTTTCTTTTTTAATACAAAAAGAGGAAGACAGGTTGGTATGTGGCAGAGCTCTGGACTCTAGGAGTCAAAAGCCCATTGTGTTATATATTACCCATGTGATTTAGGACAAGTCACTTTTATGCAGATGTTTCTTTAACTGTAAAGTATCCATATGCTACCCGTGTTGTTTGTCTCCTAAGTTTTGTTAATAGAAAATGAAATGATGTATAAGAACATACAACTATATAAATATAAGACATTGTTAAGTAATCACTTTATGTTCAACTGGTAAATAAGGAGGTGGAGCCACATTATTCTTCTCAGATAATTTATGATTAAACTGAAGTAAAACAGATTGAAGACTAACTTGAATTTTAAGAGAGAACACTGGTCTGAAAATAAACCTTTTTAGAAACTTCTTTTAGAAGTTAATCATACCTGTGTTTGCGAAGGCTTTGGTTAAGTCCTGATAGTTAGGCTTGTTGGAGATGTAAAAAACTTAATTAGCTTGTGTAAAAACCTGGTTTTATGTGTATCGATCTATAATTTTTTTTATGTCAGCTGAGCTCTCTTTTTAAACCTAAAACTTTTAACGATGAATTATTTTGCTTGAAAGGGCCTTTTCTATAGAGTGTATCTTGAAGTAGCCCTAATTGAAAACTTGGATAAGTTATTTCTTAAGCAGGAAAAAAAAAAAACCTTACCTTTATTTAGTTCTAGTATTTGGGTGATACCTAGCTTCAGAAATTCCGCAGACCCAGTATATTTCATATTTATCTGCCTAGCTAGCCCTGTGTTTGATAACTTTTTTTTCTAGAATTTGAGTACTTTAGCTTCATTTATACCCTGGCATATAATTAATGCTCATTTTATATCCTTTTTCCTTACTGATGAGAGATTGCCCATGATCAGTACATGAGCAGTCTTTGCTAACTTATCTGGGGTGTGGTTATGGGGTCTGATACAATGGATGCTAAATCAAGAAAATGTAAAAGTTGGTCTAGGACAATTAAAATTTATTGTATAGTGGAAGAAGCAAATCTGAAATACCTTTGTAGGGATACCTGCACAACTCAAGGCTTATAAAACTCCCACATTGGTAAGGGACATGGGCTTTCTGTCCAAAATTACAAACTCTAAAGAAATAAGCTATAATGAACTGAAAATAGTAAAATAATAGCATAGTGACATAAACATTTTAGGGATAAAAGGAGGATTCAAAACAAATCATACAATAAAATAATATAGCAATAAAATAATTTTTTAAAAAGCAAAAAAAAGAATTTCTGGAATTAAATAATATAATTACTGGAATATTAAACCCATGGACATTAAAAACAACTGGAGAGAGTTAGTGATTGGAGGAATGTTGTGTAGAGAGATAGAGATGGAAAATATGAAAAAGTAGGCATGGTTAGGGAAGAAGATACCCAGTATGTATATAAGAAGAATTACTGAATGAAAGGAGAAAATGGGAAAGAAACAATGGCTAATACTTTTCCAGAATTTATAAAAAGTGTAAATTGTCAGATTAAGGAAGTTTACCAAATCCTGAAAAAAAAATAATTAAAAGCAAATCCGAAAAACATCCCCATCTTCCAAAAATTGTTTTTAAAAGAGAACTGGGAAGAAAGGCATATTGCCTTAGAGGATTGAGCTAGATTGACACCTGACTTCTTGTCAGCAGTAAAAGATCCCAGAAAAATAATTATCTTCCAAATGCTGAGGGAATAACCCATCAGTGTAGAATTCTATATGCAATTAAATTGTTACTTAATTAAAAAGGAGGTATTCACTGGAAAGGTGTAACAGTTGTAAATCTATGCTCACCTAATAACATAGCCGAAAGCATATAAATTAAAAAATGGCAAACTACAAGAAGAAATTAGCATCCACAATGGTACTTGGGAAAATTTAATCCATTTTCTTCAAGTTGATTAATTAGACTGAAATGAATAATAGAGATACAAACAAAATATTAAATAGTTGATCTAGCTTGAGCTAGCTTATCAAATGCAGAAAATATATATATTTTTATATTTGGAGCAGTCAAAAAAGAAACTAAACTGACCAAGTACTAAACATAAAGGAAATCTAAATGAATCCTTTGACTGTACTCTAGTAAACTTAAAAATAAATAATAAAAGGATAGCATTCTGCCGCAAGGCCTCTCACCATTTCATTTGAAAACTTAAACAAAAAGTTATTAGTAGTGATTAGAAATCATAATTAGAAAATGAAACATTTAGAGCTAAACAACAATGAAAAAGTACATGTAAATATCTGTGTGGGAAACCACTAACTGAGAAAAATTCTATGGATTCAAATAGAAGGTAAGATATTTTCTTAAAAAATATTTCCCAGGAAAGGATATTTAAATTTATGTACTTAGGAACTGTCTAATTGCAATTCTCATGTTCTCTTTTTCTTGAACATGAAAGTTCAAGATGGGCACATTGACCTGAAGTGCCTTTTAGTACATGTGAGTTTGGAAAGCTCAGAGCTCATCTGATAAGAGGCAAAGAAACCTAGCACAGATCTGATGTTTAAAAAAAAAAAAAAATCACTTAAGCCCTGGCTGGATGGGTCAGTTGGTTGGAGCTTCATCCCGTATACCAGAAGGTTGTAGGTTTGATTCCCTATCAGGGCACATATTCTGGTTGCAGGTTCTGGCAGGTTCCATCCCTGGTCTGGGTGCAGGCAGGAGGGCAGCGGGGGAGGCCCGTCAGTGTATCCAAAATCAATAAAAACATACCCTTGGGTGAAGATTAAAAAAAAAAAATCACTTAAACAATTATAGACTCTGGCTACATTATAGATATTAAAATATATCCCAATGGTACAAATAGGGAAAAAGTCCTAATATTTTTTATGAATGGGTAGTTGTGGCTTAGAATAAAAATTTCAGTGGTAGTATAATGTACTGATTCAAAAAGTGCTATGTAATCTGGAAAATTTACTGTGACTCAAAGTTTTGTTACATTCATGTCTCATGTCAGGAATTTGAAGAAAAGTATTCTATAACATATGAGATAAAGCAAACAATATTCTGAATTAATATTTTATAGATCATGTATTTTAATATTTAAGTGTATTAATATATATAGACATATTTTGTTATTTTACATATTCAGATAAAAATTATTTTAAAATATTCTAACTGACAAAATAGGAAGATCATTTTATATTTGGAGCTGCCTTAATCTTGGTCATACTTAATGACCTTAATGCACTTATTAGAAAAGAAAAATGATTAGAAATTACTTAGATAGCCTTTCGATTTTAGGGATTAGAAAATGTGCCACGGAGTAAAGCCAACAAGGGACAAGGAAAATGATGGTGAAAGGACAGAAATTAACAAAAGAAAAAATAAGAAACAGAAAATGAAAAATGAAAGTTGGACTTTAGACCAGTAAAGTAAGCAAACTTTTGCAAAAATTAATTAAACAAAAGGGAAGGCAAAAAGGTAAAAGACACGAGGATTACACCTGCAGCTGTAGTAGAGATATAAAAAAATCATGAGAGAATACAGTGAACACCTTTCTAGAAATGTATCACCAAGACTTTTATAGAAAAGCAGATTCAGCTATAGAGTAGGGATCTAAGTGTTTTGGCCATGTTATATTTGAGATAATCTTTTATATATTGAGCAAGCCAAGTTAGCCAAGCAAGGTTTGGAGATATGTGCAGATTTTAGAGTTACTGACTTATAGATGTTAAAAGCAGGTCCATTTGGAGGCTGTTTTAAGACCTGCGATGAGAAGGATCTGAACTAAGGCAATGGAAGTGGGACTATGATGGTATGGAATTAGAAGATAGAACTGAAATACATTTAGGTTCATGAATATTTACTTACCATTTCCATAGGAAGGGAATATCTACTTACCATTTCCTAGCTAAGAGTTAAGGAAATTATAAGAGGAAATGAGAAGTATAATGCTTCCAACTAAATTTCATAGCCCAATGTATTAGATAAAAAACTCAGAAGTTTCCTCTATAGAGAGATTTAGTGGCACATGATTGATTAAAATTTAGGGAAATGACCTTACTTCAATGCTTTAATTTTATTCAACTTGAAGAATTTTCAGTTTTATTAATTATAAAATCTTAAAAAGCAATTGATACTATAGTTTTAAAACACGAAAGTTAATTGTATATTAATTTAGTTGAAGCTAGTATAATGAATAAAGGTTCTTGGCAGAGATTCTACCAAAATAAGCTGATCTTCAAGTCATAATTTATCTAATATACATCTCACTATAGGTTTTCAAATTGGAATGAGAGTCATTTTTCTCCTGGGCAGGGAATAATGATTAGGACTGATCTATAGGTAGATTTGTGGGGGAACAACTACTTTTGTTAGATGTTTGTAAGAACATTTACCCTAAGACGAAAGCATGATGGTTTTCCTGGGTTAGGGTTCACTTCCCTTGCCATAGAGACAGGAGATACAATTTAACATTGGTTTCAACTACATTTCCATGAAGGCCACTGACTTGCTGGTGAGCAGCATGTGGATTGCTGTTGTGCCGACTGTGGCCGTTTTATACATCTTAGGTGAATGAACTACTTGTGTATTTTCTCTGCTTGGATTTTTAAACTTTCAAGAAGAAAAAACTATTTTCTTTATAAAGTTATCTTTCATACCTTACATTAGTCAGCATTTCCTTTTGCTTTTGGCAATGCAGAAAAAAGGTTGAAAAGTATTTTTGAATTCATTTATTTAGACTCTGAATCCATCCATCCTCACCTTTACTATTTCTGTGTCTACCAGCCTGGGTCTAGCGGGTGAATCCGACTCAAGAAATAGCACTTGGGTCCTTGTTTCCTTGCTGTGTGTTGTATCTAAAGAAAGTTTTTGTTGGTGATCAATATTATTATGTTATTTGAGACTCATGCTGTTTTAAATTGGAGCTATAAATATTTTTATAGAATGTGAAATAATAGTAGAAAACATTGAAGATTACTATAAAACAAGAGTTCTGTTACTTTAAGCTGACATTTTAAAATGTTTTAATTTTTTTGGAATTGTATATCTGAAACACGTAATTTTATTAACCAGTCACCCCAATAAATTCAATAAAAATTTAAAAAATAAAAAATAAATAAAATGTTTAAATTTTATTCTATACATGTTTAAATAAAAGCATTAAAAAGATAATAGATCAATTATGCATTCTTTTTCTTTAACAGAAGTTGACAACAATTTATACAAGTGACGTATTTTTAAAGAAGGTGACAAAAAGGGAAAGAAAATGCCGAAACCAGTAAGTACATTTTATTTTACTTTGGTCACTACTTATATAGCATTAAGTTCCTTTTGGAACAAGACCAGGTATTATGGTAGAGTTCTTGGGAAGAATAAGACACTGGTGTTACTGTTATTTGTTTTAGACTAATGTGGCTAGAGTGCAGTATTATGTAGGACAGTGAAGAAGAGGTATAGGTAACATTGTAGTTAAGATTAAAATTTATGAGTTCTAGGATCAAACTGCCCAATTCTTGTCCTGGCTCTATTACTTAATTTGAGTGCATTTGTTAGATTAGTTCAGTCTTTCCAATTCTTAATTTCCTCATATAGAAAATGGAGATATATATGGTGAGCATTAGAAGTTTGTACACATTCAAAACCTAGTAAATAACAACTTACTGTTAAACAGGAGGAATGAGAGGTTCCTGCGTTAATAATTGTCTCATAATCCTGGCTTTGATGCTGGTGATACCAGTGCTGATGTATATAGTCTTAGATTTTTTTTACTTAAGGATACTTGTGTGTTCATTTTATTTGGTTTCATAATAATGTACTTCTTGACTAAGCCTAATTCCTTTTGTCTTAAGATAAATGTTCTTTAATAAACTTCGGGTGTTTTTTTCAGTAAGTTTCTTTCCATCAATTATCTTTTTAAGAAAATTATTGGTTAATAGTTATTGAAGTTTTCTGGCATGGAAGTCACTTTGGAAGTACTTTAAAGACTTAGCAGGTAACAACAAAGTATGCATTGTTTGGGGGAGAGAAGAGTAAAAAAAATAAAGGGCATAACCATCAGAAAGGAGGAAGTAAATTTTTCTCTTTCCAGCTGTTAGAACTAATAACTGAATTCAAGATTTTTTGGACAGAAGTTTACATTTTTAAAAAGTCAGTTGTCTTTTTTTATATACTAACAGCAAAATTTGCAGAATTATTTGTAACAGCATCAAAGACATAAAATACTTAGAAATAAATTTACAGAAACTGTACAAGATGTCTATACTGAAAACTTCTCAGAAACTAAAGAACTAAATGTCCAGAAAAGTATATATTGCCTAGATATGTCTAGAAAATGTTAAGATGTCAGTTCACCTTAAATGTAACGGTAGATTGAATGCAGTTCCAATCAATTAAATCTTAGCAGGCTTCTCTGTCTAAAATTGACTAGCTGAGTGTAAAATGTATATGGAGCTGCCAAGCCAAAATTTATACGGAATAGCTAAAGCATTTTTTAAAAAGAACAAAGTTGGAAAACTTAACACCCCTGAATTTCAAGAATTATTCATAAGCTATTAAAGTAAGAAAGGTACTGTTGAAAGGATAGCTAATAGAATCGGTGGAACAAAAATACACCTACACATATATATTATAATGAAAATACTATATTTTCAACAAGGTTATCACAGAATGCAATGAGGAAATTAAATTCTTTCCAACAAATGGTGTTGGAACAAAAACTTAACCATACAGAAAAACGTGAACATAAATTCTTATCTCATACTGTCATTACACACACAAAAATTAGGCCTAAATGGATCATAGACCTAAATGCAAATGCCCAAATTATAAAACTGCTGAAAACAGGAGGAAACATATTTGCGACCTTGGGGTAGGCAAAGTTTCTTAAAGAACACAGAGTGTTTGAACCATTAAAAAATTGAATTTCATCAAAATTAAAAACTGTAATAAGAAAAAAGGTAAGACAGAATAATCAAAATATCAAGTTCTTATAGAAGTCAATAAGACAAGTTTTTTAAAAATAGGAAAAACTTTGAACAAATACTTCACAAAAGAGCATATGTTAATAGCCATCAAACACATGAAAAGATCCTCAATATCTTTAGTTATCAGGGAAGCACAGATTGAAACTACCGTGAGATACAACTTCGTACTCATTAGAAGGCCTAAAATTGAAGGCTGATGGTATCAAGTTGGTAAGTATGTTGATCACCTGGAATTCTAATATAGTTCTCAGAGGAATGTGAAAATCTGCAACTGCTTTAGGAAACTCTTCTGCCAGTATAATTGAGTGGAGATTATTTATTCCTTAGGGTAAGGATTCAAAATTCTGTATACAGTTGGGTATAAAACTATGTGTTGTTAAAACTATGTGTTGTTAAAACTATGTGTTGTATAAAACTATGTAATGCATAAAAATTCTGGAAGAAAATACTTTAAGCTATTAAAAGTATTTTTTTCCTTTAAACTTTTTAACTCAGTATTTAATTAGTCACCCCTGCTCCCCAGTCTCCCAAAAATGAAAAAGAAAAGAAAGTTTAGTATTTCAAAACACAAGCTTGGAGAAGTTTAATTTGATCTTCATATTTTATACTGACCTTGTTGGCCCAGCTTTATACTTAGTAGATATGTAACCTAGATCAAGTGACACCTCTGTAGATTTTTTTAAATTGTAAAATAAAGTTGATTGAGTAATGTGCTTTGATTACTTAAGAGAATTACTATTAGGATGAAATGAAAAGGCTTTAAAAGTTGCCTTATAGTCTTTATGTTAAAGATATGGATGTGATATTTGTATTGTTCATGTTATTTATGTTAACATCTAATAGGTTTGTTCTTACTACATTTAAATGAATTAATATCTTAAAATTTTCTCAGGTTTAGTTTCTAATGTGGTATATGATGACAGATAACCCACTAAAAAAAAAGTTAGAGGGTGCTTTGTAATTTTTAAGAGTTTGAAGAGATCACCAGACCAGGGAGTTTGAAGGTAAATTCCTGCTATGTCTGGGTTGCAGGGAGCATGAAGGGAGGAGAAAGCATAGGGAAGCATGCGCACTGTTTTAGGCCTAAGCCTGGAAGTGGGCTATCTCTCTCCTGTTCCTGCTCTGTAGGTAAGGGCTTAGTCACATAGCCATATCTACTAGCAAGAGAGATTGAGAAATGTTCTGTAGCTTAGTAGCCATATGTCCAACTATAATTTTATTACATTTTGATGGTTAAACAACAAGCTGTGTTACAATTAACATGGTTAGCTTAAAAGAGAAAAATTATATGATAAATTTAGAGGGAGCGGTTGCTAAAATTGAACTATTTATGATTTAAAAAACAAAACCCAGTACTCTGAAGCTGGATATGGAAGAAAAGCTACAGCAAAAGCTGTTAATATGTTAACAGTGGAAGCATTTCTTTTAAAATCAGGACCAAGATAAAATATACACATTATCACTGTTGTGTTCAGAAACCTGTACAGAAAAAGAGGTCAAAAGCTCAAGAACCGGAAAGGAAAAACAGGAAAAACACCGAAGATATTACAGGAGAAATACCCAGAAACTTGGTTCTTCTTGCCAACTCAGTAAAGAATTAGAGATCAGCAAATCTATTAGTGTGCAAAGCAGGGTTTATTGGTGATTCATTCTCATGGAAGAAAAGAGACCTAACTAAGGTGGGGGGTGAAAGACATAGGCTAAGGAGGGTAAGGGTTGCCAAAGGCCTGGGGTAGCCTGAGGTCCATAGTCAGACAGCCAACAGTGAGACAGTCCTTTGTTCTGAGAATTTACATAGTTGGCAGGATGGGAGTGAAGAAGTTACATATTGATTGACAGGTAGAGGTGGCACCAGCTTCCCTGCAGGGACGTTACTTCCCAAACTTAGGTATGTGTGGGGTTCTGTTAACCCGAATCCTTTATCTTACTCTGGACTCCATTTATACACCTTGTTGTAAAACAGGTATGTGACAGGAGGCAGTGAATTAAAGTTGGGGCAGTTACCCACAGTTATTCATGGGCTCTTTCTGTAACCATTAGGGACTCCCTTGTAAAACAGATAGTGGCCAGAGGTAGACAATTAACTGAAGTTGCTTTATGGGCTTCTCTGCTTTTGGACACTGTGGACCCTCTCCAGCCTTTCAGGACTCAGGGCGAAAGCACAGCTTCAAAGGCTTTTGTTCCCAGATAGTGGAAAAGATTCATAGAATTTCAAGGGCTGCCCTCGCGTGTTAGCATGGTGTTTCTTGGGATGTTGGAACACCTGGCAATATTGTTGGACCAGGCCCAGGACTGCTGAGTAAGTGGGTGAGACTTGTCTCCCTCCTCCTCCCTGCCTTACTTTGCTATCTGTCCTATCTAACAAAGATGTTAAAGTTCATCTTTTATATGAAGGGCTGGTAAATTAGAGCCCTTAGGGCAAATTCAGCCTGCTACATGTTTTTGTATAGCCTGTAAACTAAGAATGGTTTTATGTTTTCAATGTTGAAAAAAAAACAAAATAATATTTCACATGTGAAAATTATATGAAATTCAAATTTAAGTGTCTAAAGTTCTATTGGAACATAGTATGCTTTATTATCTAGAACTGCTTTGTTGCTATAGTAGCATAGTTGAGTAGATGCAGCAGACTGTACGGTCTGCAAAGCCTAAAATATGTACTGTTTGGTCCTTTACAGAAAAAGTTTTTTGGCCTCTGTTTTGTGTAAGCACAAAGATTTACAGGCTTATTATAATAGTTGACAAGGGAACTGATAAAAGGATCGATATAAAAATCAATTTCATTTCTACAGAAGCAAAACCATAAAAAAATTTGGAAAGGTATTTCATCATTTTCACAATCCTGTTTTTAAACCCTTTAAGCTGGATGTTTCAATATTTGGGATTTTTTGGATTTTAGAAAGCTAATATGTCCATATTTAGGTATACTTGCCATTATCACAAAAGTGTCATTGTCTGTTGTACTACCTCAAAAACATTAATACTTCTGTAGATCAGTGTGTGAATATTCTTTAGTTCACTTAATATTAGTTCACTAGTTAGTCTCACATCACTCCAAGTCAAATTTTTTTGCTAGAAATTAGCTAATAAACTTCATTTTTAAATGTTTTTAGGATACCAAGGGATTGTAGACCTGTATTTATAATAGTTACGAAACCATAATGAACTAGGGGAAAGATGTCTAACAAATGATTAATATGATTTTTATGGAGAAATTTATAAACACTTTTTTGAAAGACTTTAAAGAAAACCTAAATTCATAGAGAGGACCATAGCCATGGATAGGAGAGTCGGTATTGAAAAGTTATCATTACCCTGAGAATTTGTTGTATTAATGAATTTAGTGTAGTTCCAGTTTAAATCATGGTGTAGGGTATTGATTATGATTTATAATGAAAAGTTTACAATTTTATGTGAAGCCAAGAGCAAGAACAAAGAGCTAAGAATAGCTAAAATAATTCTAAAGATAGTGAGAGGAGACTTGCTCTACCAGATACCAAGACTTATTTAAAGATATAGTAATTAAGACAGTATAGTATTGGCAGAATGGTTAAATTGACCAATGCAATGGAATTAGCCAAGAATCAGACCCATACCTATACACATTTGATTAGTGACAGAGTCATCTTTGGGCATGACTTAACTAACAATATACATCATTTGGATATTTTAAATCTCCAAATCTTTATCCTAATGGGGATTAACGAATGAAATTGGACTTCTACTTAAAATCATAAGCAGAAATCATTGGAAACAACTTATGAAAAATAAACTGTAGTAAGAAAATATTAAATGTATATTGATTAGTAAAATCCTGATTTCAGAGTAGAGAAATATTTCTTAAATATGGCACAAAAAAAGTGTATGTAAATGTTGATCAATTCAATATTAAAATTAAGGATATGTTTACCATAAAGAAGGGCACTTTACACAGTAGAATGACAAACAACTAACTGAGAGAAAACTGTTTTTGTAACACAACTAACTGACAAAGTACGTATGATATATAAAGATTTCCTACATAAGAGTAAGAAAAAGACAACCCAATTAGAAAAATAAGCAGTAGATATGAACAGACATTTCAAAGATGACGAGACTGAGCAGTCAATAAACATATTGTATTAGTTTTATGTTGCTCTATAAAAAATTACTGCAATTTTAGTAGCTTAAAACAACATCCATTTATATCTTGCAGTTTTGTAGGTTAACAGTATGGGGTGATGTGATTGGGTTCTCTGCTCAGGGTTTCACTAGCTTGAAATCAAGATGTAGTTCAGCTGCTTTCTCGTCTGGAGCTTGGGGTTCTCTTCCAAACTCATTCCTTTTATTGGGAGAATTGATTTCCTTGCAAAATGATCCTTTTTTTTTTCCCCTGGAGGATGAAGTTCCCTCCTTCTTGCTGGCTGTTGACCAGGGGCCACTCTTAGCTCCTAGGGGCTGGTATCAGGTCTTTGCCCCATGACCCTTCCAGTTCAGCAGTGGAGAACCTTCTTTTGTGTCAAATTCCTTTCCAAATTTTGAATCTCTGACTTTTAAAAGCACTCAGAAAAAAGGCTTTACTTTTAAAGGAAGCAATTATATGAATAGCTTAGGCCCAGTTATATAATCTTCCTGTTTTAAGGTCAATTTACTAGTATCCTTAAGTATAGGTGCAAAATCCCTTTTGTCATGCAATGTAATCATGAGAATAACACCAGAGCTGGAGATTCTGGGGGCCATCTTAGAATTCCACATACCACCCACATGAAAATGTTCTCAGCCTCATTAGTAACCAGGGATCTGCACATTAAGACCATATTAGAATATCATTTACATCCACCAGATTGTCAAACATTAAAAAAAATCTGATAATACCCACTGTTGTTGAAAATACAGGTCAACGGGAATTCTTAGACACTATTGATGAGAATTTAAGTTGATACTATCATGTTGGAAGACAATTTAGCATTACATGGTAAAGTTGAAGATATGTATAACTTATTACCCAGGAATTCTTCTGAGTATATACTTCTAGAGAAACTGGTCTAGACACATACCCAGTAGGAGACATGTATAAGAATGTTCATAGCAGTATTATTATTAATGGTAAAAATTGGAAACAATGTCTATTAACAGGAATATAGGTAAATAAATTATTGGCTAACATAGATATTGCATAGCAGTAAAAACTACTACTCATAAAAACATCAGTGAATATTAGAACTATAATTGAGAAAAAGCAAACTACAGTGTAGTATACTTTTTGTTAACACTTTATCAAATATATCATAAGTTGATTTGTTTTCATAAAATATACCCATGTAACCATTGCCCACATCAAGAAAGAATACTTCATTAGTAAGTACTGTATAATTTTAGTATAGTTAAAAATCAAGAAAAATGAAATTTTACAAGGAAAACTAACTTTACATATAGATACCTACATTTGTGATAGAACTGTTCTTTTTTAAAAAAGCAACAATGATAAACACAAAATTCAGGTTAGTACTTACCTGTGGGGGGTTGGGGACAGGAAATTTCACAAAGAAGAAATACGCTGGTATAGGCAATATTATTTGTCTTTTCTTGTTAAGGGATAATGGTAGATTTATGGGTAAATGAAAACTTTACTCACAAATTTTTGACTCCAAATATGTGGGTTTTTCATATCCAGCAGTTCTCCAATTCTATGGGGATACCAATTTTGTGTCCTATAATTTAATTCATTCTGATACCAACTACCTGGAGTTTAGCAGAGACCCCACAGGTTAATGGCTGAACCCCATAAGACTGCCCTGCACTCTTCAGACACCAATCACAAGTAGTAGGTCACAGGGTATGCACATTTTTATCTAACTTGGCAACAAATTGGGGATTCCCATGATTCCCTCCTCAGTTTCTATAGTTTGTTACAAAAGCTCACAGAATTCAGTGAAACACTTTACTTACTACTACTGGTTAATATAAAGGATATTGTAAAGAATACAATTAAGGATATAGGTGAAGAGTAAGGAGATACAGAGGGTATTGTCTAGAACAGTCCTAAGTACAGGAGCGTCTGTCCTTGTAGAATTTGTGTGTACCATCTTCTTTGCATGTGGGTGCATTCACCAACTTGAAAGCTCGCTGAACCCCTTCCTTTTGGGTTTTTATGAAACTTCCATTTTGTAGGCATGATTGATTAAATCATTGACCATTGATGATGAACTCAGTTCCTACTTTCTCCTCTTCCTGGAGGTTGGGGTGAATGTCTCTGTTAACATGGTTGGTTCTTCTAATCACATAGTTGGTTTCTCTGGCTCCCGCTCCCTGCAAAGTGGCACCATCTAGGATTCCATCTGGAGTCAGCTCATTAGCATAAACTCTAGTATGTATGAAAGGGGCTTGTAATGAATAACAAAAGATGCCCCTCACATCTGTTACTCAGGAAGTTCCAAGGGTTTTAGGAGCTGTTCCAGGAACCAGGATGAAGACCAAATATATGTATTTCTTACTATGCCACAGTTGGGTTTTTTTTATTACGTTTTATTGTTTACATATGTTACATGTATTTTATGTGTATCAATAGTTCCTGGTAGATACTACTTTAAAGAGGGAATGATCTATAAGATTTATTTGATTAGAGAAGATAGAAGATCTGGAGATGTAGAGGTTGCAGTTGTTAGAATGAGTTAAAGATGTAAGGAGAAGTAAGTCTGATTTAGAGTTCTAATAGTGGAGTTAAAGTTTAAAGGTCATATTTGCACCACATCATTGTGAATTCTAGGTAAAGATGCTACTCTGGAGTTAAAATTATTTTGGTTAAGGCATATTAAGTTTTTGGTAAGATAATCCAACTTGAAAGGTATTTACACACAAAGAAGAGTTTAAAATAGAATGTAATGCCTGCTCTGCATTTGATATTCATGAGTCGTTGTGCAAATAATGAGAACTCAGTTTCTATAAAAATGAATACATCTCCTAGTATTGTTGCAGGGGCTAAATGAGAATATGGAAAACTCATGACCTAGTGTCTACTTATGTTAGAAAGTCAGTAAAAGTTCTCAAAAGAGGACTTCATAGGATCTTTGTTTTGCAAGTAGATTTTCTATAATTAAAATCAAACCGTATCACTTTGTCTATTAAAGAAACTATTCAGTACAATTATGCAGTTGCTCTTTACTGCCTGCATAGTATAGCTCTTTATTTTAGAAAGCAGATAAAAGTATTCTCTCTTGCCTAATAATAAGTGCATTCTCTTTCCTGCTGATTATTTCTTTTGTTTTTATTACAGATTAATGTAAGAGTAACCACAATGGACGCTGAGCTGGAATTTGCCATCCAGCCCAATACAACTGGCAAACAACTTTTTGACCAGGTATTATTTAACCACATGAAGTATGCAACTTTTGACACCATAGTGTGCATGCTGTGCACTTCGCTCTCAGTTTTTCTCTGTTATACCTTTACTGATAGTGTAACATCGTAGCCCTGGAATTTTTCACAGACCTATTCAGGTATCTTGAACAACTGTGTAGAGATATTCCTTCACATTCCTAGATTTGAGGGATAGGATTTAAAAACACATACATATTAGTTTGTTTTTTAGCTGTCATCTCTTTTTATTTTTCAATTACAGTTTATAATCAATATTATTTTGTATTAGTTTTAGGTGTATAGCATAGTGATTAGACATCATACACTTTAGAAAGTAGTCCCCTCAATATTCGAAGTACCCACCTGGCACCGTACATAGGTATTATAATATTAATGACTATATTCCCTATGCTGTACTTTATATCCTTGGGACTGTTCTGTAACTACTAATTTGTACTTCTTAATCCCTTCACCTTTTTTTTATTATTAAATTTATTTGGGTGACATTGGTTCGTAGGGACATACACGTTTTAGGTGTATACTTCTGTGGTACATGATCTGTGTATTGCATTGAGTGCCTACCACCCAAAGTCAAATCATCTTCCATCACCATATATTTGGCCCCCTTTACCCTTTACTACTCTCCCACCCCCTACCCTTTGGTAACCACCATACTGTTGTCTGTGTCTATGAGTTTCAGTTTTATACCCCATATATGAGTAAAATCATATGGTTTTTACCTTTTTCTGACCGACCGACTTTGCTTATAATAATATTCTCAAGATCCGTCCATACTGTATTCTTACCTGCTATGCAAATCATTGTAATGAAGACTAAAAGGAAATCTGAGACATTCCGTATAGTGGAGTGGGTGCATAGTCTAGACAAAGGGGATGGCAGGAACAAAGACGCAGGGAATTATAGGCTGTAAGTAGGCACCTAACAACACTTTGATGCCATAGGCTCATTTGCCAGTCTGGGATTAGAACATGCATGTCATGTTAAGGAACTTGGATTACTGATTTTTGTCTTTTTTTTCTCTTCCGAGTGCACATTTTAGTCACCTCTGGTTTAAAAAAAGAAAAGAAAAAGAAAAGCAGGGGTTGGGCAGTGCTTGGAAACCACCTCCAGAAATTCTGATTTTATTATCTAGGCCTACTTTAAACCATTAGTTTTGTTTTTGTTTTTTGAATTTAAGCTTCTCAGGTAATGCTATATGCAGTGTTCTAAGTAATCAGGTTTTATTGAGAAAAGGAGGAGAAAGATTGGTGCCCAGGGGTCAAGTGATTAAGGTGAACTGATAATTGCAAAGAGGAGGAAAGTGATATATCTTGCATGGCATGAGAATTCTAACTTTTACATAAACTTTTCTTTTTATAAAGGTTTTATTTAGTTTTGAGAGAGGAGAAGGGAGGGAGAGAGGGAAACATCCATCAATGTGTGGTTGCTTCTCGCACGCCCCCTACTGGAGACCTGGCCTGCAACACAGGCATGTGCCCTAGACTGGGAATTGAACTGGCAACCCTTTGGTTTGCAGGCCCGCACTCAATCCACTGAGCCACACCAGCTAGGGCTTCGTTAACTTTTACATATGAGCAAGAGAGTAATAGTCTGTGGTCAGATTAACTTGACTTTAGAGCAGCGGTTTTCAACCAGTGTGCTGCAAGAATTTTTAAAACGTGCGATACCTGACTATTCAGTTAGGGGCACTGACTTCTTTCCCTTTAAGTTGTCAATAAAAAAAATGGCAACAACTAACACAACAATAGCCATCCAGTGTGAAAAAATCAAAATTATACATATTTTGCCCTGGCAGGGTAGCTCAGTTGGTTAGAGTGTTATCCCCATACACCAAGGTTGTGGGTTTGATCTCTAGTCAGGGCATATAACCAAAATCAACCAATGAATGCATGAATGGGTGGAGCAACAAGTCAGTGTTTCCTTCTCTCTTTCTCTCTCCCGCTCTCTACCCCGTCCCTCCCTCCTCCTTTCCCTTCTTTCCTCCCCACTGCCAATCAAGAAATACAATTTTAGAAATTATACCTATTTTTATCAGATTGGCAAAAATGTATATTATGGTGTTCCACAGAATTTTAGTAAGTAGTTTATGTGTGCCATAAGATCAAAAAGTTTGAAAATCACTGCCTTAGAGAATGAGGGAGAGAGTTTCTGGTGTTACAGCGGTAAATAACCTACTACATATATTGGTTTTAATAGGTGTCGTTCTGTCACATTCTGATCCAAAATATAATGCAATAAAAATTTAAAATTCCCGGAAAATTGTTTCTCTTCTTGATAAAGTGGTATACTTAATTTCCTGATTAGGTAATTAATGATCTTGAAAGCCCTGATAAGGTCTTTTAGGGAGATGAAAGGCTTTTTCTGTGTATGTGTGTGAGTGAGCAAATTTTTAAAACAAAATCATAAACAGTTATATTCACTCTACATTATAGATATTTTACTCATTGAATTAATATCCACTTTTGTTGATTCTTCTAGACCTTCTATTTGTAAATATATAGCATACCTTATTTGAATAAAAATGTGAATGGAGTTAGCATTTATTATACTTCATAGCAAGTTGAAATATTATTTATATAATGAGTGAAATTTTGTGGTAACAAAAACTAACCAGCAAGTGGACCTTTTTGGTATTAATATTGGGAAATAAATATTTGTTATTTATTAAGCAGGATTGTTTTAGTTTGAATACCAGGGATAATGAAACCCCATTTATTATAATGCAGTGATGTGTATTAGTTTAAAAATACAAGACTTTGCAGCCACATCTGCCTGCAGTAGAGTCCTAGCTATAGCTGTTTAATTTTGGACAAATTCCTGCCTTTGCCTTATTTTTCTCCTTTGTACAATTAGGATCATGATAACATTGCTCCCTTAAAAGGTGGTTATGAAAATTGAGACTCCATGTAAAGTATACAGAACAGTATTTTACATACATGTAAACAGCACACACGTATACACTATTTGTCATACTGTAAATGAAGGTCTGGTTTAAAGGTTGTTATCTGTTACCGGCTTTCTTGACAATTCTTATAGTCCCTGTTCTATTTCCTGACAAATTCTCTTGAGCCTGAGTATAAGGATCTAAAAGCAGGCTTTACCTTGGGTGTAGTGAGTATATGGGATGAACTGGCAGGCAGTTAAGGTTCGGGGTGAAGCCAGGAGCAGACCAAGAGATAGGGGTCCTCTCAAATGAGGGTACATAGCTACATGAGTCCACCTGCAGCAGTCTCTCTTCTAATGATGTTGGCTGTGTGTAGGCAGCTCTAGTTGAATGTTTAAGGTTCATTGTTTGTTCCTGCTGACTCCTCCTTCACTAGCCTCATCTTCCAGCTTCTACCTGTGAGATTAAACTAGAGTATTCATAACCTCAAGGAGTGCTCCACATGATCTGTTAGGATACAGATGTGAGAAAAAAAATACAGAAATGCTTATATTTTTGTATTTTGTCTTTCAGTTATTTTAAAAATGTGCTTTATAATATATGTATGATAGCATTGTGTATAATTTATAAATAAATATACATACATTGTAGTTATGTACCCAAGCTTTTTTTTCCTTATACATGGTGGGGAAAAAGCAGGTTTACAGTTGTTCATATGGAAAATAGTACGATACTTACTAATATCAGAATAAATTCTGTTTCGTGTACTCACAACTGTAAACATACTTTTGCCTCACCCTGTACATGTATGTGATTGAAAGTTTCTGGAGAACACTTCCAGAAGTAGGCAAAGAGCCATTGAAAATACAGGACCTCTTAGGAATTTCACAGCTGAGCTCTCTTGCTCTTCCTGGTGTTCGTTGTGGTAGCCTAAAGTTAAGGTACTGTCCCTGGTGTCTACTGTGGCAGCTCCATGTTTACTACTTCGCCAGCCTTTTAAATCACACAAAACCTTGGAGGCAGAAGCTGAGGTCAGCTACTTTGATTTCATATACTTTTCTCTCTTGCCCTTGACGTGTGTAAATTTCCTCCCCTACCACTCTGAGCTGGAATGTTTTCTGTGGCTATGTTGCCAAAGATAAATTATCTGGGGTCTTTATCCTCGTGGAAGTTCTGTTGTTTGGTGTTGGTTAGATTTTGTATCAGTATGAGTTTTTACAATATACCCCAGATCATCCAGAAATTTCTCAGTTTTGGGGTTTTTTTAAGATAACCTTTCTTAGCAGAGCTAAACAATTTTCCCTATTTTCAATTTGGTGTTTGTGTGTGTGTGCCATTTCAGTGAAGTTTTTCAAGAGAAGGGAAGCAAACTGAAGGCTTCAGTTTTGCTATCTTGAAACCAAAAGCCTGGCGTGTTTTTGTTTTATTTTTTTAAAGATTTTATTTATTTATTTTTAGAGAGAGGGGAAGGGAGGGGGAGAGAGGAGGAGAGAAACACGGATCCGTTGCCTTCCTCATGCCCCCAACTGGAGGCCTGGCTGGGACCCAGGCATGTGCCATGACTGGAATTGAATGACGACAGGCAGGACGTTGCCCAAACCCCTGAACCACACCAGTCAGGGTCCCTGTCATGTTTTTAGACTTAAAGTAAAAAAAAAAAAGGAAGGAAGGAAAGAGAGATAGAGAGGGAGAGGGAGAGGGAAAGAAAGAAAGAAAGAAAAAGAAAAAACTACTACTTAACTAATGGTGAATCTTTCTGTAAAGCTTTTTAAATGTTAATAAACTCTCATCTCCTCTGACCCAATTTTCTCATTTTATTTTAAATATAGGTTTTTAAAAATACTATGGTAAGTGTTGGTACAATTCTGGCTATGGGTCCTAACTTACCACTTTGTTTACTCTTAATACTTTTGAGTACCTGCCACAGGCTAATCATTCTTTGAGGTGACATAGGTATTAACATGAATAAGGCAAATAATCTGTGTTCTTAATTTTAGACAGTCAAGGAGAGTATAGACATATAGCAATACAGTTAATTAACATATTATAGAGCACTTGTCCTAATAGCAGTACAGGTAAAGTACTGTGGGAACATCAAGGAACAAATGATTCATTTTATCTGTATGATAGGAGAGCTTCATTCACAGAAGGCATGTTAGTTGAGCTAGGACTTAAGGAATAAGTTAATTCAACAGGTGGTAAAAGTACAGAAGAAACATTGTAGATAAGAAAAAGCAAGAGCCGAGTGGTGGAAGGGTAAATTTCATGTCTTGTTCCAAGAATGGTTTCTTGCTCAATGAGGGAAGAACATAGAATACATAATGGTGAGTGAAGGGAAGGAGTGGGGGTAAAATCACCAGCTGGATAACCTGGGCCTTGGCATTTAAATGTCTTCAGAGACTCTTTGTCACCAAAATGGTACTGTTTTTCTTGCCTAACCGATAGGCAAAGGCAAGTAGTTGTGGTGGTAAATGGAACATAAGGGTACAAGATTTTATTTATTTTTAGAGAAAGGGGAAGGGAGGGAGAAAGAGAGAGAGAGAGGAACACCTATCAGTTGCCTCTCACCTACCCCCAACTGGGGACCTGGCTGGCAACCCAGGCATGTGCCCTGACCAGGAATTGAACTGGTGACCTTTGGGTTCACAGGCTGGTAGTCAGTACACAGCCATACTAGTCAGGGCTAGGGGGTGCATATATTTTTTCAAGTTAGTATTTTGGGTTTCTTTGGATATATACCCAGAAATGGAATTGGTGGGTGATAAGGCAGTTTCATTTTTAAATTTTTGAGGACTCTCCATACTGTTTTCCATAGTGGCTGCATGAGTCTGGATTTTTTGTGGGGGTAAATTGAAATAGTAAAATGGGATTATGACAGCTCTATATCTGTTTCCCCAGACTCTTCTTGTTATCTGTTGGGATTGTGATGGGAGTTGAGAGGAAAAAGGAGGTATAAAAAAAAAGTATCAAGTACGATTGAAATGGTACTATAAAATTTAGTATAGAAACCTGAATTTAAGTTTTCTGAAATATTCCTTTAATTAACATGTTAAATTTAGGAAAGAGCTTCTCTGTAACAAAGGAATATAACTATGATACCGATGTAGTTTTGTTTTTCTTTTGAAGTATACTACCATCTAGTTATAGTGTGAATGTTGAACTGAAATTGACTTTTGTGTTTTAAGGTGGTGAAAACAGTTGGTTTGCGTGAGGTCTGGTTTTTTGGGCTGCAGTACGTGGATAGCAAAGGTTATTCTACATGGCTTAAACTAAATAAAAAGGTAAAGTATGTATAATAACATTCAGCTAATAATTAAGTTACTTAGAAGTTAATAATCTTGAATTAGTGCCAGAAAAGCTTAGGGTCTGACTGATTCGGGCCTCCTTTTGCAATTACGTCTGTGAATCATTAAAGGTGTCATGTCTTTTAATTCAATAAGGCACTATCAGCTTATCTTAGAAAAAGAAATGCTCACTTTTCCTATTTAAAAACTTAACACATAAGAAATATTATGAGATGTAACTTAGTACTTTGACTTTTATTTAAACATCTGCAGAATAAGCTTCTCAAGAGAAGTTAAATTTTGGTGACTAGATAGGATCTGTGTGTGTTTGTGAGCTCATATTTGTGAGTTTAGAATATTTTTTTCTCAAATATATTTTTTAAAAGTTTAGAATCTTATAGATTTAGAATCTTACCGATGTTCTACATCCTATTTTCTTCTAAAAAGAATTTGATGTGACTAGATTCAGTCATTTTGAACTTAACATTTTTGTTGATTATACTTGAAATTACTATTCCAGGTTACACAGCAAGATGTTAAAAAAGAAAACCCATTACAGTTCAAATTTAGAGCTAAATTCTTTCCTGAAGATGTTTCTGAGGAATTAATTCAAGAAATAACCCAGAGACTTTTCTTCTTGCAAGTCAAAGAAGCTATCTTAAATGATGAGATATATTGCCCTCCAGAAACTGCAGTCCTTTTGGCTTCCTATGCTGTCCAAGCGAAGTATGGAGATTATAACAAAGAGGTTCACAAACCAGGCTACCTGGCTAACGATAGACTCCTACCACAGCGGTAAGTGAAACATGCTTTTATATTATATTCTCTTAAAAATTATATTTCAGAAGTTTATAAATAGAATTTTTAAAAAACTTTTAAGTTGCTAACTGAATCACAAAGTATAGTTTTAAAAATCATGACTTAGTAGCTATGCAGATTTATATAGTCTGCAACTGCCTAAACCTTCTCTCTCCATTTCCACAAGATAAGCAATACATGGAGATTTGGACTTTGGGGAGAATGTGACTGTTGCTACTTGGTAAAAATTCTTACACAGGCAGATTAGTTGCTTAATAAATGCTTTTGAGAATAAGTGCCAGCCTGTATTTCCTGCAGAGAATTAAAATTATGTTTCTAACTTTTGAAAAGGCATTTTAAACTCAGCTTTCAGATTACTAGTCTAGTGTTTGTTCTTATCTGCAGCGCACTGCTGCCTCTATAAGTTATTTAAAGTAGCATGGCATAAGAAAAATAGTTAGACAGGAAGCCTAGATTTTAAGTACTGATTCTACTCTGCTAATTATGTCACTTTGGGTACAAAACCTAAAATCCCTGAGCCTTGATATATGAATCTCCTAAATGGGGATAATCATTCTACTCTACCTACCATCAAATGTACTGGTGATATGTTCTATGTTCTCCCATTCTGTGGGTTGTCTGTCTATTTTGTTGACAATTTCCTTGGCTGTGCAAAAAATTTTAGTTTGATGAAGTCCCATTTGTCTATTTTATCTTTTGTTTCTCTTGCCTGGGGAGATATATCCGAAAAAAAATTTCTACACACAGTGTGTGAGATTTTGCTGCCTATGTTTTCTTCTAGGATTTTTATGGTTTTGGGTCTAACATTTAAGTCTTTGATCCATTTTGAATTTATTCTTGTGTGTAGTGTAAGAAGATGGTCTAGTTTCACTTCTCTGCATGTATCTGTCCAGTTTTCCCAGTACCATTTATTGAATAAACTATCTTTAGCTCATTGTATGTGCTTACTTCTCCTGTTGAATATTATTTTACTATAAAAGTGCAGGTTTATTTCTGGGCTTTCTATTCTGTTCCATTGATCTATGTGTCTGTTTTTATACCAGTACCAGGCTGCTTTGATAACTTTGCCCTTGTAGTATAGTTTGATATTAGGTAGCATGATTCTTCCTACTTTATTTTTATTTTTCAGGATCACTGTTGCTATGTAGGGCCTTTTGTGGTTCATAAATTTTTGAAATATTTTTTCTAGTTCTGTGAAATACATCACTGGAATCTTGATAGATGTTGCACTGAATCTATAGATTGCTTTGGGTAGTATGGGTATTTTAATGATGTTTTTTCATCCTATCCATGAACATGATATGTGCTTCCCGTTACTTACATCTTCAAGTTCTTTCTTCAGTGTCTTATAATTTTCTGAGTACAGGTCTTTTACATTCTTGGTTAGGTTTATTCCTAGGTATTTTATTCTTTTTGAAGCAATTGGGAATGGAGTTGTTTTCTTAATTTCCTTTTCTATTAGTTTGTTATTGGCATATAAAAATGCAGCTGATTTCTGAATATTAATTTTGTATCTTGCTACTTTGCTGAATTCATTTATCATTTCCAGTAGTTCTTTGGTGGAATCTTTGGGGTTCTCTATGTACAGTATCATGTCCTCTGCTAATAAAGACAGTTTTATTTCTTCCTTTCCAATTTGGATGCCCAGATGCTCCTCAAGTGTCTATAGTTTACTCTGCTCTCCCTTTGCACGGACCCAAGGTAAGTAGCTGCAAATGAAATTTTGTGTTTTGGCCTTTTAAATGGTCCTCTGCATCTCAGCCAACTCTCCCTGGCTGTCGGAACCATTGCCTGCTGTTCATAGCTGGTTATCTGGGCTCCTTTCCTGCTCTGGTGCTGTAGGCTGGGGAGCCCAGCTTGGGGTTTAGACACCACTCTTCTCAAGGGACCCCCCACCCCGACTGCTGAAATATCCCTCTGGCACTTCAGCTGCCACCCATGGGAGCCCAGCCAACCCTCTCGCATCTCCTCCACACTCCCTACCATTCACAATGTGCTGAAGCATTTCCTCTGTCTGTCGGTGGTTGTAAGGCTTCACTCAGCTAGTGTCAGTTGGTTATTCAAGATGATTTCTGTGTAATTTAGTTGTAGTTCCAGATTGGTACCGAGAGGACATTAGTGTAGCTTTCACTCACTCCTCCTCCACTTGGCTGCCTGGTGGATACTCTTAATTGCTATATTGAAAAAACCCAGGGAGAGTATACTTTGAAGAGAGGGCAAGATTGTGGAGGAGTGAATGGAAGTCACACTGACCCCCTCCCAGGGCCAATCTGGAATTACAACTAAATGGTGAAGAAATCACAAAGAACAAACAACTGAACAGTATCGAGAGAGAAGCCATATAACCTCGGACAGACAGAAGAATCAGTTTCAGCACAACCTGACTGGTGAGGAGTGAGGCAGAGATGCGAGAAGCTGGCTGGATATCCTCAGGAGGCAGCGCCAAAGGGATATCTAAGCGGCCAGTTGGATCCCACCGAGAAGAGTGGGGTCTAAACCATAAGTGGGGATCCCAATCCTACAGCACCAGAGCCCAAAAAGTACACAGTTAACAGCCAGCAGGGAAAAGTGGCAGGGTTGCTCTCTGCCAGAGGTGGATGGCTGGAGACTGAAAGAGCCATTTAAAGGACCAACGCATAAATTTTCATTTGCAGCCACTTGCCCTGGGCTCCGGCAAAGGCGGGGTAGAGTGGGCTAGAGACGCCTGAGGAGAGACTGGGGACAGAGGCTTTGGGGAGGGAACTGAGAAAGTAGCCACCAGGATCCTGGTGCTGAGTCATCCCCCATATGGCAGCAGCATCGTGCTCAGGCAGACCACTCCCCTGAGTGGCATCAGCCTCAGAGGAAACAGTAGCCTCAACCTTAGGAAGGACTGGCCCTGTGGTGCTTAGTCATCCCCCATACG
The DNA here is from genome assembly GCA_004026545.1 of Mormoops blainvillei. Taxonomy (NCBI): domain Eukaryota; kingdom Metazoa; phylum Chordata; class Mammalia; order Chiroptera; family Mormoopidae; genus Mormoops; species Mormoops blainvillei. The sequence goes on from PVJD01006362.1 coordinate 56,363, forward strand.
AGAGCAGCCATTGAACTCACGCAGACTGCTCCCCTCCGAGCAGCAGCAGCCTGAGGGGAAACATTAGCTCAAACCCCAAGAGGAATTCTGCCCCACCCTTTTGTATTAAAACCTGACAGCTGAGCACAGAGTGACTAGATTAACAACTGAAGGAGACAGCCACAGACAGTAGATCCCGGGAAATCTCAAACAGGCTTCCTAAGGTCAGACTGGGTCAACATCTGACATCAACAGAGGCAGATCCAGAAAGAAAAAACAGGGGTAAATACTAGAGGCAATGGAGACAAAATCCACTGTGGTCTTCTCCATGATTTGTGATATTTTCTTTACTATGTAGCTTTTTAACATTCATTTCTTGTCCATCAAGTTGGTCCATATTAAGTCATTAGATTTTATAATTTATTTATCTGCTTTCTTATAATAGCTTTAATCTCTTTACAGCCTTATTAATACTTGTTCATATTCTGTTGATAGCATGGAATTGTAGGAGGGAGTTATTTTTACAGAACTGGGTTTGTTTTGTGGGCTTTGTGGTTTTACTCCAACAGTCAAATAATGGGAAAACAAAGAAACAACCCCCAATCGAAATGAAAGGAGAAATCCTCAGAAAGACTACTAAATGAAATAGAGGCAAGTAAACTATCAGATATTGAGTTCAAAACATTGGTTATAAGGAAGCTCAATGAGCTCAGTCAGAATTACCAAAAGCTACAAGGAAACTATGAGAAACTTACTACAAACTATATCAACAGGAAAAAGGACATAGAAACTGTCAACAAGAGACAAGAGGAAATGAAGAATACCGTTTCTGAATGGAAGAACACAGTAGAAGGAATCAAAAGCAGGCTAGATAAAGCAGAGGATCAAACCAGTGAGCTGGATGACACGGTAGGAAGAAACTCCCAGAAAGAACAAGAAAATGAAAAAAGACGCAAAAAGAAGGAAGGAAAGATTTCATTTAAGAGAAATGTAAGACAACATGAAATGTAATAATATCTGAATAATAGGAATACCAGAAGTAGAAGAAGAGCAAGGGGTAGAAAACCTGTTGGAAAAAGTAGTGATGGAAAACTTCCCTAATTTGAGGAAAGAAAAAGTCACACAAGTCCAGGAAGCACAGAGGGTCCCATAAAAAAGAAACCCAAATAGGCCCACTCCAAGACACATTGTAATTAAAATGGCAAGTATCAAATACAAAGAGACAATCTTAAAGGCACCAAGGGAGAAACAATAACTAATCTACAAAGGGAGCCCCCAGTAAGGCTAGCAGCTGACTTCTCAACAAAAACAGTATAAGCCAGAAGGGAATGGCAAGAAATATTCCAAGTAATGAAAAGCACAGTCCTGCAACCAACACTACTCTACCCAGCAAGGCTCTTAATTATAATGGAAGGTGAGATAAGGAGTTTCCCAGACAAAAGAAGGCTAAAAGAATACACCTCCACCAAATCAGCATTGCAAGATACGCTAAAGGGACTACTTTAAGGAGATGAAGAAAAAGAGAGAGATAGAGGAACACAGGTACAAAGGGTAAACATGAATAACTACCTATCAATAATAACCTTAAATGTAAATGGACTAAATGCTCCAATTAAAAGACATAGAGTAGCTGAATGGATAAGAAAACATGATGTACCCTTTATGCTGCCTACAAGAGACACACCTCAGAAAAAAGACCTACACAGACTGAAAGTGAAGGGTTGGGAAAAAATATTCCAAGCAAATGGACAGGAAAACAAAGCCGGGGTAGCAATACTTATATCAGACAAAATAGACTTCAAAACAAAGGCCACAAAAAGAGACCCAGAAGGACACTTTATAATACTCAGAGGAAGAATCTGTCAAGAAGACATAAACATTGTAAACCTATGTGCACCCAACATAGGAGCACCGAAATATATAAGGAAAATCATGGAGGACTTCAAGAAAGATAGAGACAACAACACACTTATAGTAGGGGATTATAACACCCCACTGTCAACAATGGATAGATCTTCCAAACAAAATATCAACAAGGATATTGTGGAACTGAATGACTCTTTAGATCAAACGGACTTAATTTATATATAGAGAACCTTTCATCCCAAAGAAGCAAACTATGCATTCTTTTCAAATACACATGGAAGAGTTTCAAAGATAGGCCACATGATAGGATACAAAACAAACCTCAAAAATTTTAAGAAAATTGAAATCATATCAAACATTTTCTCAGACCACAAGGGCTTAAAACTAGAACCAACCTCAAGGAAAAAACTCAAAAACATTCAAATTCATGGAGACTGAATAGCGTGCTATTCAACAATGAATGGGTTGATAACAAGATCAAAGAAGAAATAAAGTTCCTGGAAACAAATGAAAATGAACATACAACAGTCCAAAACCTATGGAACACAGTGAAGGCAGTCCAGAGAGGAAAGTTCATAGCAGTATAGGCCTACCTAAAAAAAGACAGAAACATTTCAAATAAACAACCTAACCCTACATCTCCAAGAACTGGAGAAACAACATCAAACAAAGCCCAGAGTGAATAGAAGGAGGGAAATAATCAAGATCAGAGCGGACTTGAATGCCATAGAGACTGAAAGAACAATTGAAAGGATCAATAAATCCAGGAGCTGGTTCTTTGAAAAGATAAGCAAAATCAACAAGTGTTTAAGCGGACTCATCAAGAAAAAAAGGGAGAGGACCCAAATAAATACAATAAAAAATGAAAGAGCAGAAATTACAGCTGGTACCACAGAAATACAAAGCATTGGAAGAAATCACTATGAACAGTTATGCCAAGAAATTTGAAAAAGTGGGTGAAATGGACAAATTTCTAAAAAAAATACAATCTTCCAAAACTGAACCAAGAAACTGCAAAAAGCCTGAACAGACTCTTAGCAGCTAGTGAAATTGAAGCAGTAATTAAAAAACTCCCAGCACCCGAAAGTCCTGGACCAGACAGTTTCACAGGAGAATTTTACAAATCAATTAAGGAAGAGCTTACCCCTGTCCTCTCAGACTATTCCAAAAAATTCTAGAAGAGGAAAGACTCCCATATTCTTTTTATGAGGCCAGCATCATCCTAATCCCAAAACCAGATAAAGACATAACTAAGAAAGAAAACTGCAGGCCAGTATTGCTGATGAACATAGATGCTAAAATCCTCAACAAAATATTGGAAAACCGCATCCAGCAATACATTAAAAAGATCATACACCATGATTAAGTGGGATTCATCCCAGGGGTGCAAGAATGGTACAATATTCGCAAATCAGTAAACATATCACATAAACAAAAGGAAAAACAGAAATCACATGATCTTATTAATAGATGTGGAAAAAGCATTTGATAAGGTACAGCTCACATTTATGATAAAAACACTCAGCAAAGTGGGAGTAAAGTGGGCATACCTCAACATAATTAAGGCCGTATATGAAAAACCTACAGCCAGCATCATACTCAATGGGCAAAAATTAAAAGCTTACCCACTAAGATCGGGAACAAGAAAAGGATGTCCGCTTTCACTACTTCTAATCAAGATAGTATTGGAAGTCCTAGTCACAGCCATAAGGCAAGAAAAAGAAATAAAAGTCATCTAGATTGGAAAGGAGAAAGTAAAAGTGTCATTGTTTGCAGATGACATGATAGTGTACATAGAAAACCCTATGGACTCCACCAAAAAAACTAATCGACCTAATAAGTGAATTTGGCAAAACGGCAGGATACAAAGTCAATATTCAGAAATCGAAGGCATTTTTGCACACCAGTGATGATATATCAGAATCAGAAATCAGGGGAAAATCGCATTTACTATAGTAACAAGAGAAATAAAGTACCTAGGAATAAACCTAACCAAGAAGGTAAAAGACTGGTACTCAGAAAACTGCACAACACTGAAGGAAGAATTAAGAAGACACAAATGAATGGAAGCATATACCATGTTCATGAGCTAGAAGAATTACCATCATCAAAATGTCCATACTACCCCAAGTAATTTGTAGATTCAGTGCAATCTCTTATTAAAATACCAATGACATTTCACAGATATAGAACAAACATTTCAAAAATTTATATGGAACCAAAACCATCCCTGAATAGCTGCAGCAATTTTGAGAAAGAGGAACAAAGTAGGAGGGATCACAATACCTGACATCAAACTATATTACAAGGCTACTGTAATCATAACAATCTGGTACTGGCATAAGAACAGACATACAGATTGACGGAACAGAATAGAGTGCCCAGAAATAAACCTAAGTCTCTATGGTTAATTAATACTTGACAAAGATGGTAGAAGCATAAAATGAAGTAAAAACAGCCTCTTCAACAAACAGTGTTCGGAGATCCGGACAGCTACATGCAAAAAAAAATAAATTCGACTACCAACTTATACCACACACAAAAGTAAACTCAAGATGGATAAAAGACTTAAATATAAGTCGCGACACCATAAAAGTCCTAGAGGAGAACATAGGCAGGAAAATCTCACATATTCCATGTAGCAGTATTTTCTCCGATATGTCCCCTGGAGCAAGAGACATAAAGGAAAGAAGAAAAAATGGGACTTCATCAAAATAAGAAGCTTCTGCATGGCTAAAGAAAACATCACAAAGATAAAAAAGAAACCAACTGTATGGAAAAATATATTTGCCAAATATACATCGGACAAGGGTTTTGATCTCCATAATATATAAAGAACCCACATGACTGCTCTAGGAAGACAAAATCCAATTGAACAATGGGTAAAGGACTTGAACAGACACTTCTCCAAGGAGGACATGCAGAGGGCCCAGAGACATACAAAAGGATGCTCAGCATCACTAGCCATCAGAGAGATGCAAATTAAAACCACAATCAGATACCACTTCACACCAGTCAGAATGGCCATCATAAACAAATCAACAAACAAGTGCTGGCAAGGATGGGGAGAAAAGGGAACCCTAGTACACTGTTGGTGGGAATGCAGACTGGTGCAGCCACTGTGGAAAATAGTTTGGAATTTCTTCAAAAAACTAAAAATGGAACTGCCTTTTGACCCATCAGTTCCACTGCTGAGATTGTACCCTAAGAATCCTGAAACACCAATTCAAAAGAGCCTATGCACCCCAGTGTTTATAGCAGCACAATTTACAATAACCAAGAATTGGTAGCATCCTAAGTGCCCAACATTAATGAATGGATTAAAAAACTATGGCATATTTATACAATGGAATACTACACAGCAGAAAGAAAGAGCTACTACCCTTCTGCAGCTGCATCGATGGAACTGGATAGCATTATGCTAAGTGAAGTAAGCCAGGCGTTGAAAGACTAATAGCATATGATCTCACCTTTATGTGGAAGCTAATCAACAAAACAAACAAGCAAGCAAAATATAACCAGCAACACTGAAATATAAAGGAAATTGACAGTAACCAGATGGGAGGAGGGAGGGGGATAATGGGGAAAAGAAGGGAAGGGTCATCAAGGAACATGCATAAAGGACCCATACACAAAGCCAAATGTGGGGATGGATTGAGGGTGGGAGGTTGGGGTAGGCGGGGCTGGGGAAAGTGGTGGCTGGAAAATGTTAACAAAACAAAACAGAGGGAGGTTAAGAATAGTATAGGAAATTGAGAAGCCCAAAAACTGATATGTACAACCCGTAGACATGAACTAAGGATCGGGCGGGTGGTATAAAAGGGAGCAAAAATGGGACAACTGTAATAGCTTAATGAATAAAATATACCAAAAAAGAAAAAAACCAGATATGCAATCTGTTCTCCCAAATTAGAGTTTAGCTTTCTGGTGATATGGATAATCATCTTCACCAAATAGTATCTTTCTTCTTTAAAAAGAGCTTTATGTACATAAATATTTGTATCCCTAGCTTCTGACCTGGGCATTGGGTCAGTTGGTAATACCTTTTTGTCATGATGTGGCGGGAAAGAATATATTTTGCAGTGGTAGATTTCAGTTGTGAACCTATTGAGTTTGAAAGCTCTGCAGTATAACTGAGAGAGAGAGCTAGTATTCATTTGTCGATGTGGCTTCAGATCTTGGAGAGCAGTTTGAGCTATGATTAAGTTTTTGGAGTAATTAGCAAATGTAATGGAATGAAAGAGATGGACCTGAAAGTACACGCAAAGTAAGAAAAAGGCCTGGGTCAGACCTTGTTGGAACTTTACTTTTAAGTACAAAGCAAAAGGCTTCTGTAAAAGTATTTTGAGATTAATACCAGGGGAGTATTATATCATGGAAGCCAAAGTAAAAGAATGCTTTAAGGAGAGACTAGTCAACAGTGTCAAGTAGTACAAAGAGGATGACTATGAGAGTAACTAATGTGTCTGGTGGGTTTAACAATAAGGAGATTGGAAGTGAACCTTAGAGCAGTTTCAGAGTGTTGGGGATTGAAGTCAGATTCTGGTAGACCTCAGGTAGTGGATGTGATGTATAGAAATGAAGGATAGTGAATGTGGACAGTTCTCAAAAAAAGTTTGCTGTTTAGAAGAAGAAAAAAACTAGGAGTAAGGAAGCATGGGTTTATAGACATGTTCTGTAAGAGAAGGGAAACAATTGATTTTGAATTTCCTTTATTTACTCTACTACTCTACAAATTTTTGACAGTGGGCATTTAGTGGAGAGCAGTACAGATGTGGTCTTTGCTCTCTGTAACACAAACAAGTAGAGATGATAATATACATAGGCAATAAGTAAATATGTCCTCTACCATAAAGGATGGAGTGAAGATCCTGAGAAAGTAGAGAGAAAAGTCATTTAAAGGCCCAGGTAGATTTAAAGTCAAGTTGGATGGATTGACCATAAGCATGAAGAAGGGCTCTTTAGCTCTGGACTGAAGAAGAAGAGGGTAGGAAGTTTTGCATACCTGCAAATTGGTCATGCAGATTTAGTAATAAAGTACATTATGCAAAATGCAAACAAATGATATTTGAAAGACAGGATATAAAAAGCTATAGCAGAAATCCTGGTGGCATCCAATTTAAGTAACCCATACCTTCAGAATTAGTTAACATCCCAATACCAGCAGTTGCCTGAATTGATTGTACCTTCAAACCTGATTACATTCCTGCTGGTGAACACAGTCCAGACAGCAAGAAGGAGGATAGAGTCAAGAAAAATGGGGAAAATTAAATGCTCTAAGAAGAGAAAACTCCTTCCCCCAAAAGCAAGGGCTTAAAAGAGGATATACAGAAAAAGCAGCAGTTTGTAATAAGAACATAATGGTCTGTCCGAAACCCCATTAAGGAATCCACTCTGTACCGTAACTTGTCCAAGGGAGGATTGCATCCTAAGATTTTTTTTTTTTTATTGCCAAGAGATCCATGGGTTTCATGTAAAATTTTTCTATAGCAAAACAATAATATTTTAACACAGCGTCTTTGGATCAGTAAAGTAGGATCTGAGAATTCACAACTGAGGAGACTATTATATGACCCAAAAAGAATAGAAGTACATATTCTATAGTGTGCATAGTAGGTAAATTATATGTATGTTGAATCTGCTCATTTGGTATTAAAATATTAGTAGTAGGAAATACAATTTGTGTGCTTTTATATTTGCATAAGAAACACTAGAAGGATGCAAAAGAAGCTAATGAAAAGTTATTTGGAGGGCATGGGTAGTGAAAAACTATGACTTGTCACTTTTATATAAAGTATTACCAATATAAAATAAAATAAAATAAAAATTAGTACAAAAATGTGGTAAAAAAATTAAGACCTAGGAATTCTGATTTTCAGTCTGTTCTGTAATTTTTCTGTTAATAATCATTTTTCCCTTTTTGGCCCATATTTTACTCACTTAAAACATTTGAATTCTTCTAAACTATCTGTGTAATAACTATTTAAACATGTTCAGGATCCTGAAAACTTTTTATTTTGAGTTAATTGTAGATTTGCATGCAATTGTAAAATAATAGAGAGATCCTTTGTATCCTTCTCCCAACCTTCTTTAATGGTAACATTTTACATAACTTCAGTATAGTATCACAATGAAAATATTGACGTTGATATAATCCACCTGCCTTTTTAGATTTCATCAACCAGTTTTTGCATGCAGTCATTTGTATGTGAATTTATTCCATACAGTTTTATTGTGTATAGATTTGTGTGACAACCACCACAGCCAGGGTATGATTCCAGACTTTCAAAAGAATATTGATTTTCAACGATAGAGGCATTTTCATATACTTTTTTTCCTTATAGTGTTTTGGAACAACACAAATTGACAAAAGAGCAGTGGGAAGAAAGAATACAGAACTGGCATGAAGAACATAGAGGAATGCTAAGGTATTTGACTGGCTCGCTCTTAGTGTTTTCCTCAAATTATTTTTATTTTGTAACATTATTACATAAGATTACCCCCCAAAGAGCATTTGACTTACATGAATAAAACACTGAATTTTAATTCAAAGTATTTTTGAAATTTGATATTAGATACTCTTAAATATGTTGTAATAAGCTTTATTTCAACAGGGAAGATTCAATGATGGAATACCTGAAGATTGCACAAGATCTAGAAATGTATGGAGTCAACTATTTTGAAATAAAAAATAAAAAAGGAACTGAATTGTGGCTAGGTGTTGATGCTTTGGGTCTGAATATTTATGAGCATGATGACAAGTAAGTAAATAGTGAACTAGTCATTAATCAGTTGGCTTGATTACCCTTATTGCTTTTTTTTCAAATTAAAAGATTAGTTAATGCCGCATAAGCTTTCCAATATATTTTCATTTTCTCAGCCTCTTGTGATATCAGTTTACTTCTCAGTGTATGTATCAAAATGTGTGGATTCACTTTTATTTGAAGTATGCTTCCTGACTTCTTGTGAGTTATGTCTAGTAACTTAATTAAAATTTATTTCCTCAGTAGGTGAAATATAATTCTTTAAATGTTATGCTTGGCATACAGGTTGAAATTGAAATTAACATGTATAAGAAATCAGGAGCAACAAGACAATGAAATTAAAATGCGTGATTTATTGAGTTTATAACACTTTTATGTTGAATATTTATAGGAATTGTTTTGAATGTTTTTGGACATTAGTAAAGTAGAATATTCCTGTTTTAAAAATAGTGAACAGTGTAATTTTATTTTGAAATTGACTGGGTATATATTAACATAAAGCACATCAAGCTTTTTTAGCACTTTTCGGGAATGGTAACTACAACCGCTTTATACCTTTCCTTAATTTGTTTACCTTACCACATAAGTATTCAAGTCTGTGCTGGTGGCACCTTCTCCAAAGGCATTTTTCTTTATTCTGGGTTGACTCCAAACTTTTAGTTTCATTATTACCGGTATCTAATAATAAAATACACATTTCCAAGCCATACATACATGATGATTCCAAAAGAGAGCATTTTACTAATTTTGCTCTGATATATTTTTTCCTTTATGTTACAGAGCAAGTTGAAATGCTGTATCATTCAGAAGGGAAAATTTTTGAAAAGCAAAAATAACTTTAAGACTATTATAGGCCAAATCTTTTTTCTTTTAAAAATTATTGAATTAGTTTTTATTAGTATTCATTATATATATTGGTACAGATAAAGATAGGGAATATGAAAGCGAAGGGGTTAGCTTAGGACAGGAGGGGAGGAACTGGGGATTGTGGACAATGAGTACTTTGGTCTTTTCTGTAATGGTTCAGTTTTATTTTATAATGAGAATGTATTCATTTATTACTTATTTTCAAATTTAAAAAAATCAAAATAGGGCAGAACTTTAAAAGGTTAGTTAGGTTCTTTTACCAGCTCTGCTACTAATTACTTTGGTGATGCTGGTCAAGTTACTCACTCTGAAATTTGAAAAACTACCAGACTCACTTCACAAGATTGTCGTGAGAATTGCATGAAGAAATTCTTTAGAATTTTTAAAAGTAACATGTAACTGTAATATAATATTTCTTTAAAAATATTATAAGCCTTTTAAGTAGGTAACTGTGACATATCTTGGTGGCCTTTTATACAGGACAGTATGGTGCATGCATGTTGGGTAAAAAATGTTTTTTGTAGAGAAAATTATTTGATGCACTGCAGTCAGTCTGCTTAAGAATTAAAAGGACTGAAATAGGTAGAAGCTCATACTTGTTATTGGAATGCTGATTACATGGGCCTTTTGGCCAAAATAGATGTCACAGTCATTCATGCTCTTGTTGGATAGCAGTGACACATTTGATGAGCAGCCTGAAACAATAAAATATATGACAAGCAGGAACAAAATTACTTGCTCCAGTCTGATTCCCTAAATCTTTGTATGTGGCATGGTGAATGGGGCCAACAGTTTTATAGTCACAGAATCAAAATTTCAGTTCTGTTTATCCAAACATTTGTGTATATGAGTGTTTAAAGTTTTTTGTAAAGTCACATACCATAAAATTAAACCTATTAAAGTATACTGAAAATTTAGCATTTTTGGTATATTCATGAATAATGCAAACATTTTAAAATTAAACAAGAAAGGAATAATTTTTTAGTAACTTAGGTTCATAATTCACATGAAAGTTATAAAGGCCGTCTTTCATCCGCTTGTCTTCTTAAACGTATTTAAACTTAATAGTTGTAGTAGCTTGAGTCTAGATAGAGCTTGTGCAAACCCCAACAGGAAGATCAAGGGTTGTGACACATTTGTGACGTTTTTGGGATAGTCTTTGTTTTATGTGATTTTAAAAATTGTTTGTTTGTTTATTTTTGGAGAGAGGGAAGAAAACGTCTTAACTGTGAGAGAAACATGAAACTGTATACTCCCAACTGGGAACTTGGCTCGCAATCCAGGCATGTGCCCTGAGCAGAAATCGAACCAGTGACCTTTCAGTTCACAGGCTGGCACTCAGTCTACTGAGCCACACCAGCCAGGGCTATTTTATGTGATTTGATTGATCAAATTCCCCCTTAGCCCGGCTGGTATAGCTCAGTGGATTGAACCCTCTGTGAACCAGAGGGTTGCCGGTTCGATCCCCCAGTCAGGGCACATGCTTGGGTTGTGGGCCAGGTACCCAGTAGTGGGCATGTGGGAGGCAACCACACATTGATGTTTTTCTCCCTCCCTTCCCCTCTGTCTAAAAATAAAAATGAATAAAATCTTAAAAATAAATAAATAAATAAATAAAAACCCCAACAAATTCTCCCTTAAAAGATAACGTCAGCAGTATGTTGAGTTAGTTAATAACATTTTGAAAATCTGGAACTCTTAAGACTGGTCATTCAACTAAATTGGCCCTAAAAAGTGGATACAAATTTTTCCATTGTTTCATGCTTGTAACTACAAAAATGCTCTCTTTTTTTTAAGGTTAACACCTAAAATTGGTTTTCCCTGGAGTGAAATCAGAAATATTTCATTTAATGACAAAAAATTTGTTATAAAGCCAATAGACAAAAAGGCACCTGTAAGTAAATTTTAAAAATGTTTTATATATTTTAAATTTCTGCCACTTTACTATGGTATTGCTTGAAGAATGACATTGTTCATTTACTGAATTGGTCCTAAGGAATATTCTTTTTCTACAGTTACTTTCCCAATAATAAAATAATAAATGTTATTAAAAACACAAAGTCTTAATCTTATTACAACATATAAATATTAGAACTTTATTTTAACTGAAATTTAACTATAAAATATTAGGAGGTGATTGAAAATAATCACCATTCCTAAGAAATAATTTTTTAAAAACTTGTTTGTTGATGTCTAGAATGTAGCAAAGGGAGCCCTATTCTATATTAATTCTGTTTATAGAGTTTTGCATCAGGAGCATTGTATTTTTGTAACCTGAAGTGTTAAACTTAAATCTCTATATTTAAATAGATTCTTTAATTCATCTAGAGTCAAGCATACTGTTTTATTTTGTTAGTTATTGAAAAGACAAAATGATAAGGAGAACAATTCTAGGTTAAAAAACTTGACAGCCCTGAACAAAGACCAATTTTGAGATAAATATGGCAAAAGGTAAAACAAACAAAAAACCCTCCTGAGGTGGAGGAACAGATGCTAATCGTTACTCTGGAGAAGAAAAAATAAAAAATTACATTTATTATATTGAGAATATAAGATTATTAGCCTCTCCACAAAACTGGTGGGGAATGAAAAGGTGAGGCACCAGTTATGTGAGAGTATGGCATACTCACCAAGAATTAGGGAATCTTATGATTTCTAAACCGTATGTAATGTGACATTAGAATTCATACCAACGTTGAAATTTAGTACAGATTATTGTGAGAGAGATTATCCTTCAGGAAGATTTTATATAAAGTAAAGAATACTTTATGTTTAGGATTTTGTTTTTTATGCACCTCGTCTGAGAATCAATAAGCGGATTTTGGCTTTATGTATGGGAAACCATGAACTGTACATGCGAAGAAGGAAGCCTGACACTATTGAAGTACAACAGATGAAGGCTCAGGCTAGAGAGGAGAAACATCAGAAGCAGTTGGAAAGGTATGGAATTTATAACCTTTTATCCTTGATTGATAGAAATAGGCTACATAAAGCCTAAGAGTGATAGCCCTAGCCAGTGTGACTCAGCTGGTTAGAGTGTCATCTTGTAGCTTGTAAACTACAAGATGACAAGATGTAAACATGGGTTCCATTCCCACTTAGGCCACATACCTAGGTAGCGGGTCCATCTCCATTTGGGGCATGTGCGAGAGGCAACCGATCGATGATTCTCACGTTGATGTTTCTTTCCCTCTCTAAAATCAATAGGCATGCCCTTGGCTGAGGTTAAAAATAAATACATAAATAAAAATAAAATTTAAGATTGTTCAGTTTCTTTAACATACTCAGAATTTACATTTTACACTATTTTCATTTTATTAAAATCGATTGACAGTATTATCACATCTTTAAAATGAGTATGTATAATTTTCAAGTTAGATATATGACAGATATTTCTAAGTAAATAGCTTTTCATGATTTCACAGGTGCGCTTTTATTATGCTTGCTCTTCTCACTGACAGACTTTGGTTTGGATGTAGTATGAAATTTTCAAGTTTATTTTGCTTGTGACTTCGGGTAAGAATATACTGAATGTTTTTCTTTGAAACAGTGTCATGGACATTGTAGAACTCAAAAAGGCAGCGTACAGAGCATAATATAGTAACGCCAGGTCCCCCTGCCAGGAGCACTGATCTTTTTAACCATCGTTCACTTAGACTTTCAAAAAAGATACTGTTAACTGTATAAAATTGAGGGTTTCTGAAATGGAAAGATGGGTTAAAATTCTTGTCAGCTCTGGAACCAGATAACTGGGTCTGCCAACAAAATCCCCAAATCTGATTCTAGATTGATTTAAACTTGGTGCTTTATTTGAAAAAATTTAGACACCAAACTGAAGTTAACCTTTATTGAGAAGCCCTAAATATATGTAAATTTATATATTTCAAACATATTGGAAATTGCATAATTTGAATGTAAAAATTTGAATGGAAAATTAGTGTTTGTATTTAATGATGTATTTTTTTGTTAAATGTTCTGTGTAATTCAGATCTTTTATTAATTCAGATTTTTCCCTCAATTTATCTGCCTTAGAGAAGTTTGAGAAGTTTACTGTGTTGCAAAACATTTTTTATATAAGCACGAAGTAATTCCTGACCCACTGTTAAATATACTAAGTTGGTTTGTTACTTTGACTGGGCGCTCTCATTTTTTAGTACTCTCATGTGGCTTAGGATCACATTGTGGTTCTAGTACCATATGCTTTTTAAACAGTTCTGTATTGGGCTTTACTTTATGTTCAGAAACTATAGTCATCCTTTGTAGGGGATTGCTCTAGGACCCTCGCGGATACCCAGGTCCTGTATGTAAAATGGTGTAGTATTTGCATATGACCTATGTTTATCCTCCCCTATACTTTAAATCATTTCTAGATTACTTATAATACCTAATAAGTGTAAATACTATGTAAATGTTGTAATACTATTGTTTAGAGAACAATGACACAAAAAAGTCTCTTCATTTTCAGCACAGACAGATCTGTTATAAGTCTAACTACATAGTGCACATCAGCAACAACATAAATTTTTTCCAAATATTTTTAATTCACAGTTAGTTAAATCCACAGATGAGGAACCCACAGATACAGAGAGTTGACTGTATTATTGCATACTCATCATTCAATAATGTCCTAACTGTTCTACTTGTCTATAATGTTGATATGTTACTGATATCCTTAAATATATTTGTCTACGTGTTCTTTTTTTCTTAAGCATAAAGAGGCATGCTATATTGTTTTTAGTATATGTAGTATCATTAATAAGTACCATTTGGTGATGGTGCTATATTTTAGTTACTTCAAGGCCTAGATGAAAATGGAAGACTTGAAGTATTTTTTTTGCCACAGTAAGAATCCTGTGGTTCCTATCATAGATAAATTTTATAGCCTTTCATTAGCAAACATTGTCTACTGTAGGAATTCAGTGACTGTTTTATTCAGTTGAATGCCTAGAGGATGTTTTATATTAGTAACGTAGGGATTTGGCAGGTGTCCGAAATGGCATACCTTTTATTCCCTGCTTCATCTATTCCCGAGTCTCCATTTATTCCCTGCTTTACAGGTCAGAGAGAGAGAAGTGACTACTGTATGTGTAGAAACAGTTTTGGTCAAGCCCATTGGCAAAGTAGCCAGCAGACACCCTTGGGGGAATGCTCAGAGGCACACCGCCTGTGCTGCTGGACTCTCCTGGGCAACAGCAGTAGCTATTGGGGACTTCTCCGCGACTAGGGCGGTCGGGCAGCAAGGAAACCTCTGTCCCTGCAGTGCCTTGGCATACGTGTTCCTGCTCCTTCCCTGTAACTCTCATAACTGTGGACTTTTCACAATGAAAATGGTGTTATATATTGGTTATATATAACCCAATACCATGGGTTATTGATCTCTGTAGTCTGTGCTCTGAAGTTATTTGTGTCCAAATTGATGATCATTCATTCTCTAATTCTGAACATCTATTGTATGGCTGAAATTGTTACCAAATTTAAAAACTAAGAGCCTCAAGCTTAAAATTCAAATTCGGATGCTCACGCTCCAATTGTAGGTTAGCCGTGGGATATTTTATATCATGGCTGGCTGCCTGTATCAGTAGGACACAGTTGGTGTCAAAGAATACAGGCTTTGGAACTAGATAAATCCGGGTTTCTGTCCTCTTCTAACACTTGTTGAGCCACTATGCTCTTACCCTTAATATGAAAACAATAGTCCTTCCTTCAAGAGTTTTTGTGAGAAAGAATGCCAGAGGTTTACAAACATTTAACAAATAGTAGCTAATATAATAATTCTTAATCTTATTAATACATAGTCTGAATAGAAGTTACATATTAGTTTTTTACCTTACGAAAAATGTAACTGGGCCCATATGATAGTCTTTAGAAAGTAAGGTATTCTAAAATATTTCCCTTTTTGCATGTTAATACAGAGAATTGATAGTTTATTAATTGGTTATTTGCATTATTGAAATAGAACAACTTGATCAAATGAGTGTTTCCAGACCCAAACTCTAAACAAAAATACTTACACCTGTGGTTGAGGTTTACATCATTACATAAGAGGCTTCATGGGGAAAGTGGGACTTCACTGTAAAGCTTTAAAGTTAGAAATAGGCTTGAGAGGTAGAGGTAAGATATTTTCAGAAGAGGAATCCAACATAAGCAAACATGTAGAGATAAAAATATGCATGGCTTGTCTAGGGGCCAGTGAATATACCAGGTTGGTGCTTGCAATTGAACACTGTTTAGGGGAGAAACAAGCTCTTCAGTTTCAGGAGGTAGATAAGACAGACCTGCAAGCTAGGTATAACTAAGGGATATGGCGAGCCAAAGGTGTTTGTTTTCATTAAGTGGAGTGGTAGTTGGTGATGGCTTTAGTCAGGAGAGAATTCTTATAAAGATATGAGACATAGGCTTTGTAAGAGTGCAACAGAGTAAACTGTATATTGTTTTAAATATTATAATCAATTAATTATCTGCTGTTCATTTATTCCATTTTTTGGTACAAAAGCTAATTCCTAACTCCCACCCCCAAACTTGCTTGTGGCCAAGTTACCTTCAGCCTTTTTTCTTGTTCCGGTATCTCCTTACCTCCATCCTTGAGGAAGAGCAAATGAAACACCAGTAGGGAAAAACTGAATGAAACCAGCACCCATCTCCAGAAGGGGCAATATGTGTGCCAGAGCTGGACCTGACAGATTCTGAGCTCATGGAATATTATTGTAGCCTTTAGGTCTTGTGGTTTGGTTTGTGGTGTGAGCCTTGGCCTCGGAGGGAGGCGGGAAAGGTACTGCCTTAGGGAACTGTGGAAGCGCTGGATGTGATTGAGTGGAGGCCGGGAGGCTAATCAGCATGCTAGGACTGCTGGCAGCCCAGCATGAAAAAGAGTAGTCCTTGGCCATTCTAGCAGCTCCTTGAAAAGTACTGTGCTTTTGTTTTCAGGGACAGCCTGCATTTTCAGCTTCCTAAAGATTGTAGAAAAGGCAGCAACCTCTGTGGGACCACCAGGCCCTTCTTTTTTGCTCAAGGAAATTGGGAAACTTATTCATTAAAGCCTCTACCACATTCATATCTTCTAGAGGGGTGGGGTCTCACAAGTCCTTAAACCCCTTTGCCTGCACATACTTGTGTGTACTCTATAGATCAAAATAGGATAGGGAGAAAGAGGTGAATGTGCTTCAGAGTGAGGCCAGGTCTTGGGGTAGGGTGGGGTGGTTAGTGGTTGACTCTTCTTTTGCTGTTGAAAAAGTACCTAATAGGGAACTCGAACGTAGGTGGAATTCTCCTTAAGTGAATGAGCTTCAGGCCCTAGAATCTTGAACGTTGTGAGGATTCATTAAACTAGTCGGGGAGGTGTGGTGACTCCTAAATTTCATGCTTCGTTTAGTGCATAGGAGATCACCATAAGATATCTGTCTTATCTCTTGCTGACGCATCACAAATTTGTTTGCCCCAAGCTGGATTCTTTTTCTGTGGTGGGGGCAGATAGGTATCTAGGAGTTGCAGGAATTTTTAAAACTTGGGGTTTACAGCGTAAGGAAAATAACTTCAATGGTACTTTGCTGAAGAATTTATCAGACTGGAGGTTGAGAAACTACGTGACTTTGTGCCTGGCATTTAGAATTGACACTAGATGGCAGTGATGTCTTCTTTTGGAATATTTAGACACATTCAGATAAGTTTCAGAAATGAAAATATAATCCATTTTTTAACTAAAAAAGTTATTTCCATTAAAGTGATGGCAATGTTGAGTGCTGATTAAACTTACTAAGTGGGTAATATTTCTGCTGATTAACATAGTGTCTCATCTAATTCTTATTTATCTTTGTATTTCTGATCTTCAACATAGAGTCAGACCCTTGGTAGGCTCTTGTTCGATGGATGAATTTGGCTATATTTGAAACAGTCTCATTAAACCCATGGCAGATGCAGCTAAATGATGGGGGCAGTCTTTTCACCTAGATCTTATGGCGATCCTTTTAAAAAGCATTAAATAGATACCTACCTTCATGCTAATGAAATTGTCAAAGGAAATATAACTGATTTGTCATCTTGTATCTAAGCATAAATTGGCTCTTAGAAATTAAACTTGCATTAATTTATTGCTAATTACTGCAAATTTTTGCCCTCCCTGGATGTTTTACTGTTTAAAATAAAACAGCCTGTGTGCTCCCTTCAGGCTCCTGATAAGCTAAAGTCATTTTCTTGGGTATGGCAACTATGCAGTTAACTCCTTTTGTGCTGACCTCTAATTTGTTGTCAAAGGTGATTGAGCATGCAAGTGATAAATCTACTTTTTTTCCCTCCACGCGTCTGCATTTTAAAATATGCTTTGCACGCAAAAGATATATTTGAAGTTTTACTTTCCTAACAGTTTTGAAAATTTGTCCTTTGAGACTCTTTCTAAAATGGCTAAGTTTTTAATATTTTAAAAATTGTGATTGACTATATTTATTGTGACCCCACAATAAAAAACACATTATAATCCAGTATATGTGTAAGTAACAGGATACTTCTGTATTTTTAACTGTATGATTTTTTTTTTAACACGGATGAATATAATGACATATTTAAGCTGTAGTTTCTTAAGTTGATTTTTCTAGTTATTAATTTGTAACCAAAAAATTGCAATTCCTTTTAAGGGCGCAGTTAGAGAATGAAAAGAAGAAAAGAGAAATAGCAGAAAAGGAAAAGGAAAGAATAGAACGGGAAAAGGAAGAGCTAATGGAACGTCTAAGGCAAATTGAAGAACAGACACTGAAAGCCCAAAAAGGTAAAAGTTTCTTTTTGACATTGGATTTAAAATGTTGCTCTGCAAAACAGAAAAAGGACTCATGGACATGGACAACAGTGTGGTGATTGCTGGAGGGGGACTATAAGGGGACTAAATGGTAATGGAAAAAATGCAATAAAAATAATAAAGATTAAAAAATAATAATATAACTACTGGAAAAAGGTTAAATTAAAAAAATAAAAAACAAGATCGTTGCTCTGTGGTCAGGTAGTAGTATTTCCTTACTACTATTAAAACTTATTTGTCTTACAGAGAATAATTACATTTAATTGCCAAATTAAACTTAGTGGAATTACATCATAAACATGTTTAAAACACATTCAGCTATACAGTGCTTAGGTGTTCTTTCACTTTCTTTAGTTATTTAAACAAGTATTCTCATGTATACTCTTATTCTATATTGTAAATTACTATGTATATTAATTTATTTCTCTTCTTAGGGGTTCCATAAGCAAAATCACATTTTCAGTACTTTCTGGCATGTAAACAGTAACATTTATGCAGCGCTTTATGGGTATTTAAGTACCCTAAGGCATTTTAAAGCCATTCTGACTATACAAACTCTTTTGGACTCAGTCTCTAAATTTGATTTCAGTATATTAAAAACTACACAACATAGAGAAATGTTGTGAAGAATCTACTTCCTAAGCAGTGTGTAACCAAAATGGTACAATGTATAGAAAGGGTACATTAGATTTGGAGAGTATGCTTTATATCAAGTAACTCTAGGATATATTACATTCAAACAACAAATAGTGGGAGAACAAAAGGAAAAAGGTATTGAACAAAATGTTCGCCTCCTTCCTAAGCAATAGTATCTCGGGGCTAACATGAGATCTACTATTTATAAAACTAGAAGTAACACCTGCTTTCCTGACAACTAGTAGAACCAGCCATTAGTTCTGATGGAAATAGAATAAGGTTATTATTCTATGTAAGGTTTATTAATTAATAACCTCATACAGGTTTATTTTCATTCCTAACACCAGCCTACTTCAGTGCGGAGATGCCATGGAGCAGTGGGTAGAGTAATTTGCAATTGTCTAGGGGAGGAAGTCACAAAGATTGCTATAAATCCACAAACTGGTTGATCATTTTAACTTCATGAGGATTGGAAATAATAATTTCTAAGGGAAGAAAAGAAAAACACTGGGTTTTATTCCGACTCATTTAGAAACCTCACTTCTCAGAGCTATAAAAGACCTAGAAACTATTTAGTTCAAAGTCCAGAGGTAGCAAAGAGACTTGTTCACAGACCACAACACAAGGGCAGAACTTATTTTCTGAGTTCCGTTTTGATGTTGTTTCTACCACTTTAGATGCCTTTTTCATTAATTAAAGAGGACATTCATGAAGTGCCTGTTTTGTGCTGCACTTTAGGAATACAAATAGCATGCTGAGAGTGAAGTCTGTGGTGGCAAAAATATTAATAAAGTGAGGTAATGTGTACTAGGTGCCATGTGACTAGTATAAGCAATACTTTTAGAAGTAGAATGCTGTAAAAAAAAAACGAAAAGCAGAAAACTCTGGGATGTACTACAGTGTTTTTTTTTTTAAAAAGTTTAAATTATGATATGGGTCTGATTTTAAAGAAGAGATTGAGTTATAGCACTTTCATTTATATAATACCATTTCTGAGAGAATAGCTACTTACTAAATTTTTTAATCTCATTTACTTAGGATGTATAATAAACATATTAATAACTTATGGAAAACTACTCAGGAAGTACTAAAGAATATAAGGTTAGAACATAAAAAAGAATGTAGAGCATCCCTATCAGGACAGTTTTAAGTCAGTCATCTGAAGGAAAAGGGCATCTAATTTTTTTCTTAGTAATAAAGCTTTTCCAGGCTGTCCTAAAATCTGTATGATTATCTTGTAAGTTATGCTAAATTCTCATTCAAATGCAGTGACTCTGACCAAACCTATTCATGATATTTAGTAGATAAACCTATAATTTTTTTGAGAAGAAACTTTTCTGTACTTTATTATTGTCATTTTATTTTTTAAAAAATTTTTATTGATGTAGTTATTATTTGAAATGAGTCACAGATCATTTAATAAAACCAGCCTTCCGTTTTATATTTCTATAATGTATCAGTGTTCATTACCTTCCTTTATCATTTTTTAACCACCCTTAAGTTAAATTGATGACCGTTTGAATACAGCCAGACTCGCATTCAGTTACTGTTTCAACAAATAACAAAGTGAATTCCCACCTTCAAAAAGAAAACCACAGGAAAGAATTGTTATAGTGATTTCATTCTGGATAGTTGTTAGGCAGTGTGTACTGTGCACTGTTCTTAACAGATAATGCAAATCATTTTATGTAGTTTTAAGTGCAGCGAAGGAAGTAAGCATGTTGATGTGATAAAAGTAGTAGTTGAGATGAGTAGTAGGAAGGGTTTGTCCACTTTCAGCTTACATTGTTTACAAATAGGAGCTAAGCTTTAATTTTGTCATTAACTTAGAATAGGACCATAAGCAAGTTATTTTAACCTCTTGATTTTCTGATGTTCCTAATTTCTAAAATGGAAGTAAATAATCCCTAGCTTAGTTTTCTGAGGTTTTCTGAAATTTATAGTTATATTAAAAATATTTTTTCATTGAAGTATAGCATAGATATAATAATGTGCATACCTCTTAGGTATAAGTCTTTATGAATTTTTACAAAGCAAATTTATTTTTGTAACTACCCAGAACAAGACCCAGAACATTATCTGTACTCAGGGATCGTTCCACGTGTCCTTTCCCTATTATTTTTTTCACTCCAAATGTGACATATCATTCTGATTTATATCATCGTAGAGTTTAATCTTTTTTATTTATAGTAGCTTTGTTGAGATATAATTCACATACCACACAGCCATTTAAAATGTATAATTTAATGGTTTTTAGTATATTCCTTGAGTAGTGTAACCATCAGACAATTTTAGAGCAATTTTATGACCTCAAAAAGAAATTCTGTATCTGTTAATAGTCATTTCCATTACTTCCCAATCCTCTCTTCCCCAGCTCTAGGCAGCTTTTTATTTCTATAGACTCACCTGTTCTGGACATTTCATACTAATGGAAGCATGCAAATGGGGTCTTTTCTGACTTACCACTATCTTTCACTGAACATAATGTTTGCAAGGTTCATCCATTTTGTGTCGTGTATCAACTACTTCTTTTTGTTACTGAGTAATATTTCTTTCAGTGGATCATACTACATTTTACTCTTCATCAGCTTTTGGACATTTAGGTTGTTTCCACTGTTTGACTATTGCGAATATGTGGATATGACCTGTTGTGTACTGGTTATTGTGTTTTCATATGTGTTCATTTCTTTTGGGTATAAACTTGGGTTTGGAATTGCTGAGTCATATGGTAACTCTCTGTAACTGCCAAACTGGTTTCTAACGCCACTATACCATTTTACATTCCTACCAGCAACGTAGGATTTCTGCACAACCTCACCAACACTGGTTAATGTTTGTGTTCTGGACTATAGTCATTCTAATGGGTATGGAGTGGTTTTGATTGGCATTTTCCTAATGGTTAAGTATTCACAATCTTTCCATGTGCTTACCAGCCATTTATATATTTTCTTTGGAAAAATGTATTTTCAAATGTCACGCCCATTTTTCAGTCGCATCTTTTGTCTTTTTATTGTTGAGGTGTAAGAATGTTTTATGTATCTGTATACAAGATATCAGATATCAGATGTATATGATTTCCAAATATTTTCTCTCATTCCAAGGGTTGTCTTTTTACTTTGTTGATGGTATTCTTTGTAGCTCAATGGTTTTAAATTTGGATGGAGTCCAGTTTATTTCTTGTTTTGTTGCTTGTGTTTTGTTTTGTTTTTTTAATTTTTTAAAAATTTATTTTTAGACAGAGGGGAATGGAGGAAGAAAGACGAAGAGAAACATCAATGTGTGGTTGCCTCTCATGTGCCCCTACTGGGGATCTGGCCAGCAACCCAGGCATGTGCCCTAACTGGGAATTGAACCAGCGACCCTTTGGTTTTCAGGCCAGAGCCCAATCCACTGAGCCATACCAGTCAGGGCTGTTGGTTGTGTTTTTGATGTCATGCCTAAGAACAGTCTTGCCTGTTTTTGCACTACATATGAGTGAATTCATGCACTCTTATATTTGGCTTTTCAAGTTTTTTTTTTTGCTTCAACTTATGCATGTAGCTATAGTTCTTTTACATTGTTGTGAAATATTCTATTGCACATATATCCCATTATCCATTCTACGGGTGGTGGTCACTTGAGATATTTTCAGTTTGGGGCTTTTATAAAATAAGGCAACCGTAAGCATTCTTGAACATAGCACACATGTATTAATTTTGGGGAGATACACCCTGGGACTGGAATTGCTGGGTAACAGCTATACTCACCTATAGCAGATACTGCCACCATTATTCCAAAGTGATTGTATCAGTTTTCATTCCTATCAGTAGTGAATGAAAGTTCCTATGCTCTGTATCTTCACCATTATTTCCACCACTTGTTATTATCAGGGTTTCTTTTTTGTTTTGTTTGTTTTGTCATTCTAGTGAGCACAGTACATTGTATTGATGGCTGATGATTTTGAGCACCTTTACAAATGCTTTTAACTGTATGTAAAGTGTCCTTTCACAACTTTTGCTTATTTATAAAACAATTGGATTTTCTTCTTTTTCAGAATGACCTATAGGAGTTCTTTACATGTATTGTAAAATATCTTCTCTCTGTGGTTTGTTTACCTTTTTACTTTCTTAAAGGTGTCTTTTAATTAAGAGTTTTAAATTTTAAGTTCTACTTATCAAACTCTTTTCATTATGGTTGTGAATATGTTATTCCGAAAGCTCTGTTTTGCCTTTCACGTTTAGATCCACCATCTGTATGAAACTGATTTTTGTAAGGGTCAAGGTTTTTTTTCCAATATGTATTTCCAACTGACCCAGACCTATTTATCGCTAAGACTGTCCTTTCCCCATTGTACTACAGCATCAGCTTTGCCACAAATTCAAAAGACTATGAATGTGTGGGTCTGTTTCTAGACTCTGTTTTGTTCCACTTACCTGTCTATCTATCCTATTGGCAATGCCACACTGTTGGCAATGCCACAATTACCAGTTGTATCTAGAAAGATTTGTAACTGACACCTCATAAATTAATAAGGTATACAACAAAATACATGCAATAAATGCACTGTGATTGTCAAAAACAAGATAACACTTGGGCTTACATATTACTTGCATTTTACATTTGCTTCGGTGGCATTAATTATTGTTGCACATTGCATACTTTTGTGAATTATAAGACTGGAGTTGAGAAAAGGAAAATAATTGCTTGAAAAAGGTATTATAGGGAGCTATTTCATTTCTGACAGAACAAGCTAAGTCTGTAGAAGAGTTTAATATCTGCTCATACTGGACTCTTCGGCTTGAGTCAGCAATTCAGATATTCTGCTTATTTTGTAACAATGTGTCACCTTCTATTGTATTGCAAGTGATGTATTTCCTGGATCATTCTGGGTTGGCAATTTTCTCTTTTTGTTTGCTGCATTAATTACGCTTTCCTTCTCATCTTCCGTAGCCTCCCATTCTATTTGTAATCCTTTTCTGAATAGAGAGCTTCTGAAGAGGAAGTTCTAGAGATGGGAAGTCCAAGAGAGAAAGATCAGTTGTTGGGATGTCTTTGCTGCAAAATTCTGTGAGCTGAAGATATCATAACAGTTTCTGAATGCAGCTTTTCCATTGGGTCCCGCTACCTCCCAAGTCTGGCCTTTTCAGATGTTATTTCCTTAACCTTTCCTCCATGGTCACAGGAGGACTTCCCATGCTCTTTACACTTGCAGTTTTGCGGATTATTTGGTGGTTATAAATGTTTTATCTCTGTTTTTGAGGGGAGGGGTTCAGTGCATGATTCCAGTGGCTCATTGTTTTGCTAAAATAAAATTTGTAGTGTATCTGGGTCTCTGTCAAAGACCTCCTGAATTTTTAGTAGGTGTTTCTCTGTGGAGGGGCTTTAGATGGATTATGGACCTAAATGTTAGAGTTGAAATAAAGGTAAAGATTGATAGATTGAACTTTTATAATTATAAAGGGGACTTTGGCTCTTGGGTACTTTGCAGAGGATTTGTAAGATGCCTGAAAATCAGTTTCTGCATTATTGTCAGTGTTCCTCTAGACTTTGATTTTTTTCCTCATGATTTGCTTATTTCCCTGCTCTCCTAGATAAGTAGTAATCATAATTATTTTGACATCGTTATTTGCTAACTTCACTATAATCCACTATAATCCTGGATAATCTCTGGGGCTATTCTATAGTCTGTTTTGTGGGGGATGGTTAGAGGGGGCAACATATGGTCCATCTCCTGGTAATTTTGGTTGAATACCTTACGTTGTGTATGAAAAGTTGTAGAGACTCTGGGCGATGTTATTTTCCTTTAGAGAGGATTTAATTTTCTTTTGACTGGCAGAATATGTACAGATCATCTTGATGGCGTTGAACTTTGTCTCAGGCTTTGCTAGTTGGTCTCTGTCTGGTTTTCCTTCTCTGCTAGTCTATAGCCCTTTGGGTGTGTCATCTGAAAGACTGCATATTTATGAGGACCTTTCTGCCTCAGAGGGCCCTGAACTCTACCCTGTGACTCTTCCGTTGCAGGAGTGATGATCTCTCCGCTCAGCTGTTCAGCCTCTTGCAGCGGCTTCCTTGTGTATTAGTGTCTGACCCTGTAAATGTACATTTTAGGAGTTGGCAAACATCTTGAGGGGAAGTAGCAAGTAGACTTGGGGCTTACTTGTCTATTCATTCCTCCTCAGTATCTTGGCGTCTCCGGCCTTGGATGCCTTGACAACCCCAAAGTCTAAATCCCTGTATTCTCAGCCTGGTAGAACACTGCAGACCTCAGGCTCTGCATTCTGTTCCACCTCTGTTCCGCACTACTGGCAAGAGGGTAAATGGTGATGAAAGGAGACAAGGCTGGGGGTGGTAAACACACAATATGTACAATATACAGGTGATATAGAATGGTGCACTTGAAACCTATATAATTTTATTGACCAATGTCACCCCAATAAATTCATTAAGAATTTTTTTAAAAACTTTGGAGAGATTTTTTTTTTAAAGTTATGTGGATTTTCATTTCATGGCATTTTTAAAAAGTGAAATAGGTTTTTAAAAATTTATTAGGCTTTTACTAAGTTAAAAATGAGGTATTTGCCCTGGCCAGGTGGCTCAGTTGGTTGGGGCATCATCCTGTGCACCAGAAGTTTGCAGATTCGATTCCTGGTCCTTCCCAAGCACATACCTAGGTTGCGGGTTTGATCCCTGGTTGGAGTGCATACAGGAGGCAACTGATCTATGTTTCTCTCTCATATGCCTCTCTGTCTGTCTGTCTCTGTCTTTGTCTCTCTCCCCATCCCCAGCCCTCCATCCATTCCCTCCCTCCTTCTCTCCCCATCCTTCTGTCTCTCCTCCTTCTCTCTCTCCTTCACCTTTCCTTTCTCTCTAAAATCAGTAAACATATCCGTGGATGAGGATTTTAAAAAGTGAGGTATATGTTCATTTGCAGATGTGCTAATTTTTAGAAACTGTGCAGATTAGATTCCTTGCTACTATTTTGGATTCTTTTGATAATGAGAATAATTGGAATTAATTATTTTTGGGGGGCATACATATTTTTGACAGAGCTGGAAGAACAGACTCGAAAAGCTCTGGAATTGGACCAGGAACGAAAAAGAGCCAAAGAAGAAGCAGAAAGGCTTGAAAAGGAGCGTCGAGCTGCTGAAGAGGCCAAGTCAGCTATAGCAAAACAAGCTGCTGACCAGATGAAGAATCAGGAACAGCTAGTAAGAAACCATCGTTCTACCTTGAGAAGAAGAAAAATTTACACAAAATCATGGAGTTAACCTTGTAAAACTAAGTATATTATTATACATTCTAGAAAGCAAACCACAGATACAAGTAACTGAATCACAAAATGTGAAGGTAAACCTGAAAGTGAAACAGAATAAAAGATAAATGAAGCCTATTGCTAACAAAAGATTCTGATTCACTTAAACTTTACATAACTGGCATGGTTTGCTTTAGATAAATTGACAACATATTGTAGCTTCTATAGGCTATCTGTAGGCCATAAGTGATTGGGTTTCTGTTTGTGTAGTGAACTTGCAAATAATAAGAACTAGGCATGATACTTAGAAGATGGTTCAGGTACTTATTTGTCTTTGGGTTTTTCAGAGCCTCACATCTCTCTTTTTGAGAAAAGCAGTAATGTCATCTAATAAGATTATTGGGAAATCAAATGAGATTATTTGACAAAGTGCTCTTTAAACTATGATTATATAAACAGTTTTTTTTCTTTTGTAGGCTTTATCAGATACTTTGATAAAAGTTAAAAAATAACTCCTAAGTCACCATATTTTAAGTTTCTTCTACTGAAACATGAATAAGTTGTCTGTAGAATAATAAAAATTCTTTCACTTTTTCTTATTAGCTCATTAGACCTACTGTAAATAAGATGTTTATGATTTTAAAGAAATGTTACCTTTTAAAAAAATGGAGGACTATCTAAGAAAAACATAAAGCAACCCACGCATATATATTAAAGCTTTGTTGGCTTAATATAAATTATTGAACATATATTGTTTTTTTTTTAGTTTTGGTAATTTTATTGTTTATTTCAGGCAGCAGAACTTGCTGAATTCACTGCCAGGATTACACTTTTAGAAGTAGCCAAGAGGAAAAAGGAAGAGGAAGCGAATGAGTGGCAACAAAAAGTAATCATTTATTTGTTCATTCACTGTCATTTATTGAATACCTATTTTGTACTCAGCAATATGCTGAATTTATGGAGATGATTATAGGATACTGTAATAATTTAGAGGAGGAAGATACCTTTTTGCATTTTAATAAATATTCATATATTGATGTAAGCTAACTACTTTGGGAAGACAGGAGAGGTGAATGAGGCAGATGTTGGGGAAGCTCTTATAAGTTTAATCTGGGTCTTGAATAATAAATTCAGCTTTAGGGTAGAAAAGATTGTGAATGGTTAGAGACTGAAAAGGAAGTCATTCCGGACAGAGGGAAATGAATGAGTGTAGGAAGTATAAAAGTACATGACAGATTTGAGGATAGCCAGTGAGCAAGCAATTCAGAAATTTTGGGAGATGTGTCTGGAAAGTTAGAGAGGAAATTAAGTTGTGAAAGGCATTATATAAATGCCTTGCCAAGGCAAGATGATGGAGAGTATCTATAGATGTTAAGTTCTGAAGATTTCAAAACAGGATTGTAGGTAACATGATCAGGTATGGCTTTTTAAAAATAACTTAGCAATCAGTATGAAGGATGAACTGGGATAGTGGGTAGCATTACTTTAGAGCTAAAGACACAAATTTAGGATGTGGCAGTGAGAATAAAGAGGAACAAGAATTGTGAGAGACATTTTGTGGTGGATTCAAAAGGGCATGGCAACCAGATGATTAGGTATAAAGGTAAATCAGAGGGTTGCAGTGAACATGATACTGAGATTTCTAACGTCAGTTCTTAAGTGGATAAAACCGCTATTGTCTGAAATAGCACATAAGTGAAAACTAAGGCTTTAGTTGGAAGGGTTGCAAATACAAGATATTGAGGAGCTTAATTCAGACTTTAAATCACATTAATTCTTAAATGTATACTTACAGTTTTTCTATAATAAAACGAATATGGTTTCTTTCACTCCTATTTAAATTTTCTTTGTAGTTTAGATTTCATAGGGAAGCTTTTTATATATTGAGAATTGTGTATATATGTATATGTAACTGTACAAAAGGAATAAAACTCTTAACCTACCTGTTATACTACTTTCTCTGTTAGAATTTTATAGAGACACATAAACTTAAGAATAACACATCACGGGCAAATCCTGTGAATTATGGAGATTAGAAAATTCACACAAGGAATCACATTCCCACAAACTAGGATCAGTGTTGTCACAACTCACTGCATATCCTTTCAGGATCTCTTCCTGTTTGATATGTGTATCATACACATTTATGTGTTCAGAGTGAGGTCATACTATATCTACTGTTTCATTTGAGTCAGTTTTCATCTCATCTATTATGAGACTTATTAAAAAAATTAGACATAATTGACATTAGTTTCAGGTGTACAACATAATAATTCATATTTGTATACATTGTGAATGATAACCACAATAAGTCACTGTACAGAGCTACAAATGTATTTTCCTTGTGATGAAAACTTTTAACTCTCTTAGCAACTATCAAATATGCGATAAAGTATTATTTACTACAGCTGTCATGCTGTACATTACATCCCATGGTTTATTTTATAGCTGGGAATTTGTACTCATTAACCCCTTTGTCGTATTTTACCCACCCTTGCCTCTGGTAAGCACCAGTCTATTTTCTGTATCCATAAGCTCAGTTTTTTTGTTTGTTTTTACATTCCACATATAGATGAGAGCATATAATATTTGTCTTTCCCTGACTTATTTCACTTGGCATAATGCTCTCAAGGTCCATCCATGATGTTACAGGTGGCAGGAGTTCCTTCTTTATTATGGCTGAATAATATTCCTGTGTGTAAGGGGGATTGTATATTTATACATATACACCACATTTTCTTTTCCCATTTATTCATCAGTGGACACTCAGGTTGCTGTCATATCTTGGCTATGATACACTGCAGTGCATCTGGGGATATGTATATCTTTTCAGGGTAGTGTTTTTATTTCCTTTGTATGAATATGCAGAAGTAGATTGCTGGGTTATATGGTCATTCTATTTTTTAGTTTTTTGAAGAATCTCCATACTGTTTTCCATAGCGGCTGCACCAATTTACAGTCCCACCAACAATACATACATCCTCACCGATGCTTATTATACATTATTGTTTTGGTAATAGCCATTCTAACTGGTGTGGGGTAGTAACTCAGTGTGGTTTGGTGTTTAGTGATGTTGAACACCTTTTCATGTACCTGTTAGTCATCTGTATGTCTTCTTTGGAAAAATATCTATTCAATTCTCCACCCATTTTTTAATTGGATTGTTTGTTTTTTTAACTGTTGAATTGTATGAGTTTTTAAATATATTTTGGGTATTAACCCTTTATCAGATATATGATTTGTGAATATTTTCTCCCATTTGGTAGATTGCCTTCTTGTTTTGTTGATGGTTTCCTTTGCTGTGCAGAAGCTTTTTAGTTTGATATAGTTCTACTTGTTTTTGTTTTGTTGCCTTTGCTGTTGGTGTCAAACCCCAAAAATCATTACCAAGACCAATATCAGGGACCTTGCTGCCTATGATTTCTTCTAGGAGTTTTATGGTTTTATGTCTTAATTTCAGATCTTTGATCTATTTTGAATTGGTTTTTGTGTATGGTATAACATAGTGGTCCAGTTTCATTCTTTTGCATGTGGCTGTCCAATTTTTCCAACACCATTTATTGAAGGACTGTCCTTTGTTAATTGTATATTCTTGGCTCCTTTCTCGTAAATTAATTGAACATACATGTGTGGGTTTATTTCTGTGCAGACTATATTCAAAATTGATCCAAAAAGTCTTTTATAGCTAATTTGCCAGGCCAGTATCCAAAGTAGGACTTTGGATTGCATCTGTTTGCTTTAAGTCTGTTTTAAAGCAGGATAGTTCTTCTTTTTATGGTACTGAATTATTGCAAGCACCCAGATTTTCCCTCTTCCTGTGTTTGTCCAGTTGCTTTTTCATGGTGTCCTTCAGCTTGTTCTTTTATCATCAGTATTTCCTGCAAAGTGGAAGATAGACCTAAAAGTGTGAAGGATTCAGGTTTAAAGTTTTTGTCTTTAATGCCTCATAAGTGAGACTTCCGTATAATTTATCATCCAAATTAGAATATTTTTTAAAGTAGAAAGGAGAGAGTGCTGTTAATAATTATACTAGGACAATAGTATAAAGCAGAACTTTCCAGGCATACCTGCACAATAGGATAACCCTGTTGGTTACCTCATGGGTGCTGTTGGAATATTTCCTGTTTTATTCTGTCAGATGGCAGTTAATATCTAGTTAACTCACCATTAATAGTTTTAATTGATTATTGGATTAGAGTAATTTCAGTCTGATTCCACTGCTGTCTGATTGCATTTCCCTCCTTGTGGTTAAAATGTAATTTACCAGGTGTGGCATTCTGTGGCATTATACAAGTTATCTATTTCTCATCAATGATTTGCAGAACAATTTTAGCAGCAATTGATAATCCTTGCCAGAATTAATAATTTTATTAAGATTTTCAAAGTAATGTTTTTAAAATTCTCTCACTCCTATCTGCTGGCATTCTTCCATAAAAGTAGAACTTTCATCAATAGGGAGTATTTTCATTGCCTGAAATACAGTCTCTGTTAGGAAGCATTACTTAATTCTTTAAATGACCAATTTTTAAAGTTGCTGATAAACTTATTTTTAACATTCAGGCCTATGCAGCCCAAGAAGACTTGGAAAAGACCAAAGAAGAGTTAAAAAGTGTAATGTCTGCCCCTCCTCCACCTCCACCACCACCAGTCATCCCCCCGACTGAAAATGAACATGATGAACATGATGAAAATAATGCTGAGGCTAGTGCTGAATTATCAAATGATGGGGTAATGAACCATAGGAGTGAGGAGGAACGTGTGACAGAAACGCAGAAAAATGAGCGTGTTAAAAAGCAACTCCAGGTATTTAAAATTTTCAGTCGTATGAATATTTAAAATATAGTTTGCATTTTCCTCATTTATCAAGACAAAGTTACTAGAAAGGAACGTTTGATCTTTGGAAGCTTTAACACCAGCTGGCCTTGTGATCGATTGGTCTGTGCGTGCTTGGCCTGCAGGCACATCATTTCATTTCTTTTCTTATGTGACTCCGTTAGCAAATGTTTGCTAGTCTTATGTAATCAGACCTTAACTAGTGAATTATTTTTTAATTATAGCCTGACACATGTTTAAAAATAAAAATATTTTCATACCCTGTTTAAAAAACAAATGAATTTGGTTTTTAAACAAAGTATATTAAAAAGCAATGATAATTTAATAGACTACCTGTGTGACATTGCATCATATGAATTATTTACGTATTGATCTAATTATACAATTGGATCAAAATAGGAAATTTTTATATTCGTGGACTTTTCCCCATTGTTTCCTAATTTTTTAATTGGTGAAATCTTTAGATATTAATAAAAGAAAATGAAGTGATAATTGTAATAAATATCTTAAGACTTTTGGAGAACGCTTCTCTCACAGTGTAGTTTTTAGATCTTACAACAACATTATTCTATAATGGCTACACTAAATTTTTGTAAGTGATTTCAAGTATTGTGAGAAAGTTAAGGAAATCTAGATTCATATACAAAATCATAATAGTTGATGGATGTAGAAATGAAAGGCCATAGGTTTTCCTTCCTAACCATTATCCCTACGATTACTAAAAGTAAAACAAAGTTATACACTTTAAAGATTTCACAGTGGGATTTTAAGTATACTAAAAAGCAAATTTCTTTTACATATATTTTTTTCTTTAAGCCTTTTTCTTTTTAAAATCTAAGAAAAAAATAATAGTTATACTTTTTTATTTTTTAAACATAGGCATTAAGTTCAGAATTAGCCCAAGCCAGAGATGAAACCAAGAAAACACAAAATGATGTTCTTCATGCTGAGAATGTTAAAGCAGGCCGTGACAAATACAAGACTCTGCGACAGATTCGACAAGGCAATACAAAGCAACGTATTGATGAGTTTGAAGCAATGTGAGAGCTGTTATTTTGCATACGTGTTCTTCATAAGCTGAACCACCAACAGAGAAAAGCAGGCCTTTGCAGATATGATGGAATGCATCCCACCTTGCCAAAGCACTTATACCAGTTTGACTGTGGTTGCTAAAAGACATATTTAAGGGGGGCTCTTCAGCATTAAGGCAGTGTGATATCATGCTTGGTTTTCTTTTTCATTTGAGCCAGGGAATGGAGAACAGTGTTCATCACCTCCTTTCATATTTTGCATTTTCCATTTTTTTTTCTGTTGAAGATTAACACTAATTATCATGTCTGACAAATGTGTATGTGTGATTTAAGCACTTTGTACATTTTAAAGGATGATGGTGGTTTAATGAGTGTTTAGGTTGAGGACTTTGTTTTCCCTTACTCCTTCCTTATTTTACCTGCACGTATTTCATTCTCTCTCGTTATATTTTCTCAGTGTGCCCTTCTCATATCTTGCCGTGCCCATAGCCACAATTCTGCCACCATGCATATCATTGGCAGTGTTAAAATGAGGGTAGGTCACAGGTGGACAGTCTTTGATCATTTTGTAGAAGATGGCTGTGAATCAAAAAGGATTAGAAAGTGTAACAGTGTAGTGTGCAGCTGGTGGTTAATTTTTTAATCCCAGTTTTATTAGATTATTGGATATTCAATCCTTGCTTGCTTACTTACAGTCATCTTTGATAGCTGAATTGATTAGTGTTTCATCTTCTGTCAACCTTTGGTTTTTTTTGCCTACTGATTCACAAAGGTGTAGAGAGCAGGTAGTAGTTCCCTAGAAGAGTTTATTGATGGCATACTACCTGCAAGTAACAGTTGTCCGAAAGATTTAAAAAGTTTTGCTCTTTGACAGATTGGTTTACACAGACAGACATTTAATAAAAGAACATACATGTTTGTTGGTAATTGATTATAATCATTAAAAACCCTGGACCTTCCCGGAAGGGCAGCATGTGAAAACATCAGTCCCATGAGGGGACAGTAATACTACCTCACTGCTACACCTGCGATGACTGGTTGTTTAGCACAATGGAGTGTTCAAGTTACATGTTTCATAATTCAGAGTAATACTTTCAGTCATGAGCGACTATGTTTGAGATTTCCTTTTCCTTCAAAATATTTCAGAGTGCTAAATTTTTAACTGCCTTTTTGTTGAGCTGAATTGTGGGACTCTGAATTGTATTAAAATTGTAAGCTCTCACTGGTATACTATCTTCCTGGAGAGGTGTTGTATGTGTAAGAAGAAGTGTGTGTGTGTGTGTGTGTGTGTGTGTTGTGTTGTATAAGAGAGAGATGTTGCCCTTGTAGCAAATGAAGAGTGTCTGTACCTTCATTTCTTGGTATAATTGTTACATAATCATTTTAGCACATTTGGTTCCTAAATCATTGTCCTTATTTTTTTTCTCAGTCTCTAACTAAGAGTACTTAAATTTGGTTCATTAATCCTATTTTATAAATTATAATTTTAGGTAATAAATATTAAGTTCAATTATGTCTTTAGAAGAAATCTTTCCATTTTGAAAGATGTTCTAATATTCACACGTTCTAACATTTTCTTTATTGTAAAACATCTGAATTTGGTGATAAGGAAAGCCTTGTTTTCTCTGTGTGGTTCAGCTACTTTTCATTTGGTATTATGCATTCAGATTGACATTTACCTATTGAAATTGCCATTTTGTTAAGACATTTTTCATGCACAGTAGATTCAAGTTGTGTCTGAAAATATCTCTTATGCTTTTTGATTTTGCTGTCTTTAAAAGGATTAATCTGGGCAGACATTATGAAAAGGAAAGGTTACATTTAATATATTTTTTGGATTTTGTAGGACAGAATATAACTGGTTAACCTTGAAGTGACCGTTGTACAGTGGTTGTACACATGCTTCAAAACACTACTGAAGGGAATGTTCCTACTCCCAGCACATTAGGGGAACACGCGGTGAACCCTAATTCATGCTTTAAAGCATAAGCGTTCACTTTTCTAAAGCATTAAAGCAATTGCCATAACAGGTGAAAATGTGGACTACCATTGGATTTTTATTAATTTTCTTCATTTTGAATTGTGTGTACTACCATTGCTACATCAGTTTGATGTCAGTGTTGAAAAATTACCAGTTATATTTGCTGTTTATACTCTATTTGTAGATTAGGATTAAAATGGAGTTAATCCATTTTTAAAGCGGTGTGAATTTTTCTAAACAGGAACAACTATTTGCAATATGGATTTTCATAGTGATTAAACCAATTATAACTTTTATTATTAGCAGTTGAGAGCACATGTTCATATAGCAATGTAAAATATATTAATGAGTGTTTGGTAAATTCCAACAGGCTTTTACCATTAGCATAATTTTGTGTTGTACAATTAAATTACAGTTACATCTATAATTTTGGATAACATTCATTGGTTAACAATAAAGTGACAAAAGCTCATGCCTTTAAGGTCCACTGTTGTTATTTAACATGGATTTTTTTTTTTGGTATATTTTCTGAAAATTATCATCTCCATTAGGCCCATAAAATCATCACATCTTAAAAATGAAAAATGGTTAGGAAAAATTACAAAATTCTCAAGGATTTACTCTTTCTCCCAAATTATATCTTTTGATATGGAAGTAATGATGATTGTTAATTCTGTGGAAAAATTAAATCAAATTAAATCAGCCCTTTTGAAACAAATCAAGATTTTCAGTCATTGTTTTTATTATATAGTGTTTAGTTTCTTTTTCCTACAGATAGTTTCATTGTTATTGATTAATTTCACTAAAATGCTAACATTCTTTAAAGAACTATATTCAAAGTGCATTTGTTTAGATACATATTCTTATTTTAAAGTAGCATTATAGAGTAGTTACCATAAATTTAGAAGTTAATTGTCCTTTTAAAAGCTTCTTACTAATTTTTAACATAAAGATTATTATTAAACAAGTAATAAAGATAAAAATAGAAAAAGCCAGGTGTCTTCTCAATTTATAGTAATATTTAACTCACTTTTTTATTGCTGTTCTTAAAGGCAGGTAGTGATTTCTTCTGATATTGTCAGAAAAGGGAATTTTGTATTATAAGTTTTTTTAAAAGAACTGGAATTACCACTTACAAAGTATCTTAGGCTGTATTGGAACTCTTGCTCCTAATTATTATTAGAAAAGAGTTTCAATGTTAGTATTCTGATGAAAAATAAAAAATGCCTACCATTTTTGTCTTAGTTTTGATTATTGAATGGTGACGTTGTTAGAAGTGAACAGAAAAACTTTAGATACAAAGGCATCACATTCTACATATAATAAAAACAATTAGCTTTTTTTAATCTAAAGCTTAAAACTGAAGTATAAGGAATTACTGCCATTAGCATTAATTTACTGAACTGATTAGTAAACCAAAGTTTAGATATCCTTAATAAAATATGGAGCTACACTACACTGGTAGAAAAGTTTCTCTCTTAAATTTGTTCTAAATGAACAGAACTTTAGCATTTTCTTTTTTAAACTATATTATATATCAAATGCTCTAATGTGGTTTATCATGTAGAATGACAGTATTCTAGTACATTTCAAAAGCTAGTGGATTCTGCAGATGTTTTGATAACTTCGTAAAAGTCAAGGCAGTCTGACTCCTCACACTCTACCCTGGTAACCAGGAACAATTGGCTCACAATAATGTGTTATATATCAAAGCTTATCACTTTTCCATCCTTGACTTTTTCACTTAAATTATCTTAATTCCCATTTGTTCCTAATGGACCTACTCCTTACTATGCCCATCTTTCAAGATTGTAAGAGCTGCCATTTTTACCTCTGAAAAGATCGTGACTCCTTACTTTGTTGCCTCATATTTTGACCTTCCTCAAACTCTGAGACATTCACTGCTTTTAGGAGTCGAAGTATACATCATTATTTTCCACAGAATTTTAAGGTTAAAGATCATGACTAAGATAATTACTCTGTGGCACATCTTTTAAATTCAGGTTTATGTTTGGCTCTGGGCTGCCCTAGCTACTAAATGGTCCCAGGTTCTTATTTAATGATCTTCATTTAGCCAATACATTTTTTTTGAGTACCAGCTATATTCTGGGAAATAGAGGCAAGATTAAAATGACTGTGACCCTTCGTTGTGGCCTATCTTAAAATATGGAACTTCAAATATTTATTTTAGCTCTGAGACTATTTGCATTCATCTGTTACAGTACTAGATTGTTTTTAAAATGGCAATACCATTTTGTTGATTCATGTTATTTGTATGCCCAGATTCCTCCGTGCTTGTATCTAGTCAGTTGCTTCCATCCACGTAATTTATTTGTATTTCTCTGTTCTAATTGTTCGTGTTTATTTAATGATCATTTTAAAATTTAGATGTACTTTGGTACTTATGCATGTCATTTGATTGCTTTTAAAAATAGTGATACTGGTTTTAGTTTGTCTTTACTAAGTCTATATAGCCAATAATAGTCCATCTTCCAAGTGGTAATACGGAATCAGAATTTCTGAGATCTATGCAGTAATCCTTGGAAGAGTTCTTTTTGATAAAACATGGGTTTCTTATATGAATTCTTGTACTTTTATAACATATGCCATAATATTACTTTTAGTTTTTTACAAGTTAAATTAAGATGTTTTACTTTATGTTTTAGACCTGGAAATGCGTCTATGTCTTAGACTTACAAGGCAATACTTCCCTCTCTTTCTTGTTGTTTATACTGAAAAGTCTGTAATTCAAGTCTAATACTTGAGTGTATATGCCATCATTCTATTTATATTATTATTTACTTTAAAAGTTTAGCTATTTTGGATAAAAGAGTTTTGTGATGAAGGAAACTACTATAATGTAAAGCAGACCAATTGAGAAAAATTAGTGAAACAGAGAGAATAAGAGTACACAGTATACTTTCTCAAGTATGCTTTTTTCCCCCCTTTGGTAAATTACTTAATTTTTATTTTATAGCTCAAATATCAAACACTGGTCAGTATTTAAAGATATCTTTTAAAAAGTGCCTAAGCTTAAGTTTTTCTAACTTTATAGAAAGACTCATACCCAACTGACAAACCAAGTATAATGATTAATAATAATCTATTAAATACTGAGAAGCTTAATGGCACTAGGAATTTTCTGTTGAATCTTTATTTATTGTGTTAAAATATATAACATAAAATTTACCATTTTAACTATTTTCAAGTGTACAGTTCAGTAATAATACATTCACATTGTTGTGCAATTGTCACCACTATCCATATCCAGAACTTTTCCATCATCCCAAACAGAATCTCTGTATTTGTTGACCACTAACTAATTCCCCAGTCCTTTCTCTTCTTAGTCCCTGGTAACCACTATTCTACTTTCTGTCTCCAAATCTGACTAGTCTATGTAGCTCTTATAGGTGGACTCATAATATTTGTGCTTTTGTGTCTGACTGACTGCACTGAGCATGTTCTCAAGGTTCATCTCTGTTATTGCATGTATTGGAATTTTATTTTTTTAAAGGCCGAATACTATGCCATTGTATGTATGTACCATATTTTGTTTATCCTTTCATCAGTCAGTGGAGATTTGGATTGTTTCCATATTTTGACAATTGCCAACAATGCTATTGTGTATGTACATTGGTGTACAAATCTCTGTTCAAGTCCTTGCTTTCAATTCTTGTGGGTATGTACCCACAAATGAAATTGCTATGCTTAACCTTTTGAGGAACTGCCATACTGTCTCTCATAGCTGCTGCGCCATTTTACATTCCCACCACCAGCGCATAAGAGTTCCAGTTTTTCCACGTCCTCAGCAACAACTGTTACTTTCGTTTGTTTTTAATAATACCTCTCCTAATGGATGAAATGGTATATCACTGTGGCTTTGATTTGCGTTTCCCAATGATACATTTCTCTGTGATCTTGAACCCATCTATTCATGTGCTTATTGATCATATGCATATCTTGTCGAAATTTTTATTCATGTTTTGTCCATTTTCTTAAGTTTGGGTTTTGTTGTTATTATTGAGTTGTAGTGATTTATATTTTCTGGATATCAATCTCTTTTATCAAATTACATGAGTTACAAATAATCCCTTAACAGATATATGAGTGGCAAACATTCTCCCATTCACGGGTTGCTTTTTCACTATTGTTGATATCCTTTCCTGCATAAAAGTTAATTTTGATGAAGCTCAGTTTATTTTTTGTTGCCTGTACTTTTAGTTTTCATGTGTTTTAAAGAGAAAAAAATAATTTTTGTTGAAGGTATTACTGAAAAGAGGCAGACCAGTATGTATATCCTGTGTACACTGTGTAGAGTCCAGAGATACAAAGTAGACTCATGACTGCACTAGAACATGTGGCTCACTGCTCACTGACTCTAGGATGGTAAAGCTAGAGTGGGTTGAGTCAGAAATTTATGGAGCCTTGAATCCTGTGCCAAGGTGGTTTTGGTTTGATTTGAAAATGCTTGGTGCCTTTGGGAATGGGTTATGGAAGGGAACGATAACTTAAGCTTAGTTAGGTCCAAAGGAAAATTCATGCTGCTATTATGTAAGGTATACTTTATTCAGAGAATAAAGAAAGCTTACTTAGTAGAACTATGTGTTCTGTAATTGGCCCAAAGAGAGGCTATGGTCATGAGAAAGAATTAAATTACTACCTTCTGAGAATTTAAAGGAAATATCTGGATGTAATTTTCTCTCATGTTTCCTGTGTTTAGTAATGCTTTTTCTTCTACTTATTTTCCAAGTGACTTCTTTGGTACAGTCAAGACCACCATTTTTATTTTTTTATCCAGCCATTGGGGTTGGGTTCTACAGTGGCACTAAAGAACTAGAAAGACATCTGAGAAAAAACAGATTGGATTCTGTATTCTAATTCCAAATGTTCTACCCTCTTGTCTAATTATTATAAGCAATTTCATATTTCTGATTTAGATTGTCTGTTTCACAACATTTCTCTGGAATCAGATTTAGACACTTAGATTCCAAATGCATTTTCTTCCCAAAAATGTAATACATGACCAAGGGTTAATATCTGTGGACTTCGAACTTTAATACTTACTTATAGTTGAAAAACTGTTACCACAGAGAGTGCTTACAACAGCAGTTCTATCAATATCCCTTTTGCTTTCAGATGATCCTAATAATGTCATGACTAGAAGGCACTTGAAGGGTTTTCTAAAACGAGTTTTTAAGGAGTTACAAAAAATAGTTCCTAAAAGATCATTTTAAAGAGGTTATATTCAGCAAAACCCAACTCTGAAGATTATCTCAATATACACACAGTTATTCACTGGCTGTGACAGCTTTGAAGTACTTTGGAAATTTCTGTAGGTTTTTAAAGCTGGGGGTCATATTTGATTATGCTTGCTCCATCCGCTTAGCTTTTGCTAGAGGTCAGACTTGATTAATCTGCTTATGCCCAAATAATATGTTAGGGGTTGTTTTTCCTTCTTATTTTTGCTTATTTTCCCCATATAATTCCTAATACAGTGTTTTTCTCAATTTTTAGGCCATAAAGATTTTGAATATCGGTAAATAAAATCTTTCACTTATCTAAGTTGCAAGTGGATGGTTTTCCTTCCCACTAACTTAATAAACTGTACCAGCTTACTGCTGGTATGTGGATAATACTTGATAGTAGCTCATTTTAGTGTCCTAGAACATTTAGGCTGCTTAAACTATTACTTTCCCCCTAGAAATTCTAAGATCTTTTTAAAGTAGTAGATCATAAGTATGAAAAATGTTTTTGTCGGTAGGTACGAAATAAAATCATTGTTATTTGGAAGTTTATATGCATTCTTAAAATATCCTGAGAGAATACTTGCATTTTATAAAAGCTAGAGTACCAAGCAGTATAAAACCTAGATGTAAGACCCAAACCTCATTATCTGTAAAGTTTATAATATAGTTTCATGTAATAGGCCACATTACATTCTAGCATGAGCTGATGTTTTAAGGATATTTGTGATAAGTTTGTGGAACATAGACTCTCAAAGGCTTTGCATCAAATGTAAATTTATCTATTAGAGATTATTGGCATTAGTATTTTTGGAACATTCTCAAGCATTAGGAAGACTGGAAGCAAGTATGTTTGTCTTCTGCATTACTGGTATGTCTACAGGTAAGAAAATTGTTCTCTACCACCTCTTATTTTTGAGCCATTATGGTTTAGCTCTTAGATAGTAGACATTTAAATGGTTTTCAATTTAATAGTATCATGAAAGGAATGCTGAATGGGAGACAAGGAGGCATGGCCTTTTCCCCCCATAAAGTATTAAAACTAATACATATGTACATATGCTTTCATATAGTCATTCATTCTTCCAGAGATTTACAGAGTAATGACTATGCAAAGCATGGTTAGAGTTATGGGAGGTAGATGAGACCCTGTGACTATGTCATGGAAATTGTAGTTAAGTCAGGGAGTTGAGATG
Source organism: Mormoops blainvillei (assembly GCA_004026545.1). NCBI lineage: Eukaryota > Metazoa > Chordata > Mammalia > Chiroptera > Mormoopidae > Mormoops > Mormoops blainvillei. The sequence goes on from PVJD01006362.1 coordinate 96,772, forward strand.
TGGACTCAAATTAAGATACAGAAAGTAAAGTAGTAAAATACCAGAAAAAAGAAATGGGATAAAATGTTTAGGAGTTAGGGAAATTAGAAGTCACTTAGTAGGTGCAAATTAGCAAACAAGAAACATGATATTGACTTCACTAATGAGGCTGGAAAATGTTTTCTTCATTTATAAGTCACAGCTGCTAGGGAGCATCAAAAGGTATAAATTCACCTCTAGGGAGGCTAATTACTACTTCAGATTTGTCGGCTTAGTTCTCTGCCACTAAGGAATTGCATATTCTTTAACATCAAATATAAATGTGGTTTCCTTATAATAGAGTATTGAATATGAGCAGCCTAATTGATAATGGTTTACATTAGAATAACCAATCTTGAAGCAATATTAAGTAAAGTTTTCTTACGGCCTTTTGTTTATTTTATTTAACTTGCCATTAAGTTTACCATTTGTACTACAAATTATTTTTCTACTTTACATATTAGTATATCCATTACCTTAAGCAGTACAGATAGAAATTTCCTTCTCAAACAATTGTTAATTGTGTGGATTTTTGTAAGTTTACATAGTAATAGCTTCTATCATAGCAAAACATCAGAAAAGTGGAATGTTAAGGATTTTTTTCCCTTGGAGATTTTTTAAAGCATTAAAATAATCAAGTTATTACCAAATTCCTTCTCATTAAAATTTTTTTAGTTCCACTTAAAATTGTTTTCATTCTTTTACATGTAATTTTATTTTATATTTTTAAAATTATATTTATTGATTATGCTATTTCAGTTCTGATATTTCTCCCATCCCCACCCCTTCCACCCAGCACACCCTACTCCCTCAGACAATTCCCCCCATCATTGTTCATGTCCATGGTTCATGTGTGTATATTCTTTGGCTACTCCATTTCCTATACTGTGCTTTACATCCCCATGGCTATTCTGTAACTACCTGTTTGTGCTTCTTAATCCCTTCACCTCTTCATGCATTCCCCCACTACCCCCTCCCATCTGGCGACCATCAAAACGCTCTCTGTATCCATGATTCTCTCTCTGTTCTTTTTTGCTTGCTTTGTTTGTTAGATTCAACTGTTGATAGACATGTATTTTGGTCATTTTATTGTTCATAGTTTTTATCTTTTTCTTAAATGAGTCGCTTTAACATTTCATATATTAATAGTTTGGTGATGATGAACTCCTTTCGTTTTTTCTTATCTGGTAAACTCTTTGTCTGCCCTTTGACTCTAAACGATGTTTTTGCTGGGTAGAGCAACCTTGGCTGTAAGTCTCTGCTTTTCGAGACTGTGAGTATTTCTTGCCAGTCCCTTCTAACCTGCAAAGTTTCTTTTGAAAAACCAGTCAGTCTTATGGAAGCCCCCCTATAGGTAACTAACTGCTTTTCTCTTGCTACTTTTAAGATGCTCTCTTTTATCTTTGAGCTTTGGCCTTTTAATTATGATTTGTCTTGGAATGGGCCTTTTTGCATCTATCTTGTTTGGGACTCTCCTCGCTTTCTGGACTCATGTCTGTCTCATTCACCAAATTAGGGAAGTTTTATTTTGTTATTTTTTTGAAATAGATTTCCAATTCCTTGCTCTCTCTCTTCTGGAACCCCTATGATGCTAATGTTGGAACTCTTGAAATTGTCCAGAGATGGTTTGTACTATCCTCACCTTTTTGGACTTTTTTTTTCTTGTTCTGATTGATTGTTTTTTTACTTCCTTATGTTCCAAATCATTGATTCGATTCTCTACTTCAGCCACTTTACCGTTATTTCCCTGTAACTTGTTCTTTATTTCAATTAGTGTAGCCTTTGTTTTTGACTGCATCTTTTTTATGCTTTTGCGGTTGTCACAGAGTTGCTTGAGCATCCTTATAACTAGTGTTTTTAAATTATATTTATTGATTATGCTATTACAGTTCTGATATTTCTCCCATTGCCCCTCCCATCTGATAAGATTGCTTATCTCCATTTCGTTTAGCTCTTTTTCTGAAGTTTTGATCTGTTTCATTTGGGCCATGTTTCTTTATCTCCTCATTTTGGCAGCCTCCCTGTGTTTGTTCCTATGTATTAGGTAGAGCTGCTTTGACTTCCGGTCTTGGTACTGTGCCCTAATGTAGTAGGTGTCCTGTAGGGTGCAGTGGCACAGCTTCTGCTGTCACCCAAGCCGGGTACTCAAGGTGCACCCTTCGTGTGGGCCGAGTACACCCTCCTCTTGTAGTTGAGCCTTAGTTGCTGTTGGCAAATCAATGGGAGGGATTTACCCAGGCCAGTCAGCCACAAAGACTGGCTGTGACCATTTACTGCCACCTCCACCCTCCGTGGAGGATCAGACATGCAGGGGCAGGGTGATGGTACTCCAGTGTGGTCTGTAGCTGTCCACTGGGTGTGATGGTCCTAGGGTTTCCCAGGTGGTGCAGACCAAGGTCAGCCTCCACCTGTGTTTTGCCCAGGGCCACCATGCCTGAGCTGTAAAGCAATCTGAGATGGCTGCTACTTGTGCTGGGCTTGGAGATTCCCAGGTGAAGCCAAGCTGTGAATCTAGCCTGGCTGCTGCTAGTGCCAGACCTGGGGCTCACTGAGGCCAGCTGATGCTTGTTTGAGAGGATTTAGGAAGTTGTGAAGCATGAACCAAGACCAGCCATTCATATGGAAAAGGAGCGGGTATGGGCCGAATAACGAAGTGGGGCAATGTCTCTGGGGATCTCCAAGGCAGGGTCAAAGAGCATTAGCCAGGTGGA
>PVJD01006363.1:0-99503 GCA_004026545.1 Mormoops blainvillei
CCACCCCCCGCCGCCGCCCAGGGAGCCCGCGCAGGATTCTCCGGCAGTCCCTCTCCAGAGAGCTGCTCTCCACCAGCCCGCCTAGCCGCCAAGCGGTCCTTTCTACCTGTCATGTGATTATGTCACTCTACTCCGGTGGCTCCCACTGCCTTTAGAAGAAAATCTACAGCCATAAGGCCACTGTCTATCTGGCCACTGATCACCCAGCGTCCTCTGACTACTTCCCCCGAAGGCTGAGGCTCTTCCCCTTCCCAGACAACACTTCTCTCTCTCTCTCTTTCTCTCTCTCTCATCTCCAGCCCACTGTTACAGCCGTTCCCCCACCCCCCGCCACAAACTCCTATTTGTCGGCAACGACTCAGTATGAACACAATTTACCCCCAGAAAGAGCTGCCTTACAGCCCAAGGGTCCTGCTTGTGTTTCCACTACACGGTCACAAGCCTGTCCGTCTCTAAATGTCTTTTCATTTTTGCATCGTCACTGCCTGGCTTGCCCATCACCCAGCACACAATGGGTGCTCAGTGACTGCTACTGATGATACAGTTGACCCAGGCCAGGAAGATCTCTCAGCAGCCCCAGCGGGAGCATCTGCTCTCGGCCTCAGAGCACCCTGAGGGTCCAGGTAGGGGGTGAGGTTAACGCCAGTCACCTGCCAATACAGGAAAGAGCTGCCCAGGTACAGGTTTTGCCCTGGATCACAGGAAACAGGGCCTGGGTCTTTATTCTGTAGTCCCTCCTGCCCAGGTCGGTTCCTTCCGTTCTGCATCTAAAGCTCTGGTCACCGTATTTGGAGAGACCCACAGCGGAGGCCCAGCTGTGCTCAAAAGAGCCAGTAAGTGAATTAGACCTAAGGGCAGAGGAGACACGATTTCACACCATCCTTCCACCAGTGAGGGTCCCGGGAGGGTGGCCCAGGACTGCGGGCCTTAACTGCTCTGCTCCTCTCCCGGAATGGAAGTCACCATCCCTTGGGCCGGAGCCAGCACCCACTGCCCACTGCGGCACAAAGACGCTGAAGGTACGAGGGGAGAAAGAGAAGAGAAAGCTGGCCTTCAGAGAGCACCCAGGGGACACTCCAGGTGTCCCCACTCCATCACCACCCCAGGAGGCTGCTGTCAATTCCCTGCCTTACAAACAAGGAGAGGGACTGGGAGGCCTTCACGCTGTCCTGGGGCTCCCTGGTTCACCTTGCCAGGGTCAGGACACTACCTTTCTGCTTCTGCTGTTCGCTCGGTGACAGCCTTCCAGGAGAGAGAGAATGGTAGCAACGGCTCTGTCTTCTGCTTCCATACCATTCTCTGTAACTTACACAGTCAGCACCACAGACTCAGCTCTGACGCAGATGAGGATGACACTGTATCAGGGGTCCCCAACCCCTGGTACCAGTTGATGGTCTATTAGGAAGCGGGCTGCACTGGAAGCTGTGGGCAAGCGAATGAAGCTTCACGTGTATTTACAGCCGCCCCCCATTGGTCGCATGAGCGCCTGAGTGCCGCCTCCTGTCAGATCAGTGGGGGCAATAGATTCTCATAGGAGCCCAAACCCTGCTGTGACTGCGCAAGCAAGGGATCTAGGGTGCGCGTTCCTCACGAGAACCTAATGCCCGCTGATCCACAATGGTGATGCCAGCGCTGAAGATAATCAGCACATGCAGATTATCATTAGCAGAGAGGTTTGACGGTACAGAGACCATAAGGAATCAATTGCCTGCAGACTCTTATCAAAACCCTCTCAGTGAGTGGCAAGTGACAATTAAGCTGCATCTGGTGGCAGGCTCTAAAGCCCTCCCCCGCAGTCCATGGAAAAATTGTCTTCCACGAAACTGGTCCCTGGTGCCAAAAAGGTTGGGCACCGCTGTATTAAATGGCCAGAGAGTTTATCGTTCACCTTAGTGATAGAGTTTAATGCTTGTAACTACGCCACAAGGAAAGTAAGGTGCTTATCGTGAGACCTGCGCTCCTCGACTATAAAATAGAGATTAGAATACCGTGTCCAAGGCACAGATGGTGAATCTGGGATCTGAACCCAGAATATGAGCCCTCTGCCAGTCTCAGAGGGTCCCGGACAGAACAGAGAGCTGCCTTGGTGGCTTCCCTACCAGGAGGCTCAGGGGGCGTGGGGTGTGGCCATAAGGACAGGTGATGGGTGGGAGTTCCCAGCCCCCTGCTCCTGGGTGGTCTTTGCCTCCTTCTCTTTAAGCCTGATTCCCTGTACCTCCAAGAAATGGAACCAGGGCCTCTTCTTACCTGCCCCAGGCCCAGGCGGAGGTGGAGGGAGAAGCTGGGGCCCATCAGGTGCCGGGAGAGTCCTGGCTGAGGAATGCGTCTCGGGAATATCAATGTCAATAGCTTAATGAGCCATAATGACAGAAAGATCTAGTCTGCACAAGTCACCATGGGCCTGACTACTCATCACTCTACTCACAGCACAGGAACAGAGAGGGCCCGACCTGGGTGCGCCGCAGGGAAAGCAAAGGGTGAGGGAGGCTTTTTATAGTGTCAGGTGACTTCAGGACCACAGCCTGCAGGCCTAACCCCAAGGGATCAGCAGCAGTATCAGTCCAGCCCTGCTCTGGGAGAGAAAAAAACGTCCCGGTGCAATTGCTGCCCCGGCAAAGTAATTTCTCTGCTAACGACAGAGGAAATAAGCGGCTGGGGAGGGGGGTGGATGGGGAGGAGAGCGTGTATAGGACAATGGCGGACTTTGGGTGGTGGTTGAGGGGGCTCCCTGTGGTAAGGGGGTGATGGGTCACTTCAGGAGTCACAGGCAGCATCCCACCCCCACTGACGACCCAGAGTCTCGGGCTTGCTTATAGCTGTAACTGTCTGACGCACCACAGGCATCCACATGTTTCCTCTCGGGTCAAACGAGGGACAGGGCGGATGTCCTCTCCTGTCCCTTCCAGCTCTGACAACCGTAGGAGACGCTGTACGGCAGGCACTTGGCCAGAAAAACAGTCATGAGGTCTCTGGGTGTTAAGCAAGCTTGGGTCTCTGTTGAGGCGGGGGCCAGACCCACCACGAGCCAGTTAGGTCAAATGGTCAGACCTAGGGCCTCGCCAAAGTCCCTGGGAATCGTCCTGACCCAAGAGTTGGCCAGTACTATGAGGTCACCGCCTCGTCCCTTCTTCCTTATTGCAGGCTGATGGGCAGTGAGGTCACAGATGAACAAGATACCTTCCCTACCCCTCACACCTGGCAGACACCCCAGGTCTGAGTCAAGAGGAACCACAGAGGCAGGAGGCTCGGTCACTCACATTCACATGAGTGCTGCGAGGCTCATGCCATTAGCCTGCGTGGGTGTTTGGTGGGCTCCTACCCCGCGCCGGGCTCTGTGCGGGGCATCGCAGGGGACAAGGAGGAGCGGGGCTGGTCTGCGCCCTGGAAGAGAAAGGGAGGCAAACCAACACTGCTCATGTCACGCAGACATCCACGCCTTACAACCTCCCCTCCACGGCTCTGCACAGGCCGTACCCCACCTGGCGTTCTCGTCCTCCTCCACCCACCTCTCCACCTGCCCAGGCTCTGGAGTCAGAGAGAGCTGGGTTCAAGGTCCTCCTCTAGCATGCATGTAATCGTGAGCAAGTTACTTCTCTGGAAAAAAAGAAAAAAGTGAGAGAGAGAGAGAGAGACAGTATCTATTGCTCAGATATTTTCTCATAAGGATTATAAACGACACTGGCCTGTACAGGCCCTTAGCAAAGTGCCAGGCGCTGGGCGAGCGTGCAGCACAAAACTGCTTGAAGGGAGGCTTTTAGTGACCAAATAGTCGCCTGTGACATTCCCTTTTCCTGCATTCCTGCAACAAGAAATGACTGAGCAGCTCCTTTGACCCTTTTCAAACACAGCTTCTTCCTGGTGCCAATTTTCCTGCCATGTAGAGGTCATTTCCCCCAACTGCAATGCAAACAATGCTGTGCACACAGAGGTCATTCAATAAATATTTGCTGATTGATTGATTAGCCAATGAAGAGTAATCAAGGTCTAAAATGATCAGTCAATTTCCCAAACACACAGTGCGGCAGATGAGAAATGTTCTGGACTAGAAAGAGGTGAGCCGGTTCCTTAGAACCATGTGTTCTGACCCCACAGCAACCACTGCCCGAGAGAACCGACCCCACAAGTCCCTGAAGAAATGAGCCCCAGCCAGTCCGATTAAACACCTGAGAGCAGGCAGGCAGGGTTGCAGAATTCCTCTCTGCCCCCCAAAGCCTTCCACAGTCTCCTACCCAAGACACTCATACCATCAGCCAGGGGCAGGGGTCACACTCCCGGGGCCCAGGGTGGTGTGAGGGCGGCCCTTTGCTGGCCCACAGCCAAACTTTCTCAAGGAACCTCAGAAGAAAGGTGTCAGGAGAGCAACCTGGCTTCTCAGCAGGGCCTCACCAGGAAACAACCCCCTGGATCGGAGTGGGGGCGTTCTTCACCACTGCAGGTTCGGCCAGTGTCCTCCCTGACAGGATCTTGCTTGGAGGGCTGACTCGCCCCCACTGTTAGTGGGGGGTCTCCCACTTTCCACCTAAATCTCTCACCTTCCTCTGACAGGTTCACCTCCACAGACTCTGATGCTCCCGTTTTCCTCTCTGAGGTTACGGGTTTTGTTGTTGTTGTTTTCGGGGGGACTGTCACTCCATGCACTGGGGGAAAAGACCTCTTTTGGGAGTGGCAACCCTTATCCAGGAGTAGGTCGGGTCAGTAGCAGGCTGTGCAATTTACTGGAAAACTCTGGGTTGCAGGAGGCCAAACCCATGAGTCAGCTGGAAGTTAAGCACTCTCAAGATACAATAATCTTCTAGGCTGAGTCCATCTGTGACCATTAAAGACCTCTTATAGCCTCAAAGTAGGAGCCAGTCTCAGAGTTTCTATGATGTTCAGGCCCACGATGTCCCCTAAACATCTGATGTCCCCTTAGCTGTTCCAAGTCCACGTTCAACATTCTTCCTCTCTCCTGCCCTGATCGGATGTGTTGACATCACTGAAGTAGTGTGAAGAGCTGCTAAGAAATGGCACATTCAGGTGATGGGACCAGAGAGGCATGCAGACAAGTGTTTACATGTAAATTGGAGGTAAAATGGTTTATCAGTTTCATTTAAAAACAACATTCCAGGTCCACACGGCCACTTCGGTAACCCCGTACAAGCTACTCAAGGGAAGAGGTAGCCTGAGTTTGAAAACCAACATGGCCCAATGAGCTATACAACCACGTGCGGTTGAGTTTATAAAAAATACCAACAGCACAGCAAGGGAACAGAGATTCCAAGTCTCCTCTCTCCAAGAAAGATGCCCACAGTCCTCTTTCAGTGACCATTTCGGATAAGGAGCCCTGTTAGGCCCTCACACCACAATCAGGGAGTGGCCCCATTCAGAGGCAGCAAATCACTATCACCAAGCAGCTCCTGCCCCCGAAATGCCCACCACCTAAACTAGGCAGATTCACAGGTGTCTTTAAATTGTGGAAAGGAAACTCGGAAATAACGTATATCAAGCACTTACTCAGGAGAGTGTCTGACATATCCTAAACACCCTCTGAATACTAATTCCTATTATTGCCATATTCCCTCAGCTCTTAAGTCTTAAGTTTTCAAAAATTTTAACATTTCTGTAGTAGAGTACACTCTACTACATTTAGGAGTCTTCTTAGCCTTCGATCCCTCGGGCTGTTAGTAAAATAATGATGCGTCTCACAAACGATGGGGCTCTTAGAATCAAGGCAATACGGTTAGAGTGGTCAGGCCCTGTGCATGGGACCACGGAGCAGTGGCCAGGTGCACACCAAGGGGCCGCCATCGGTCAGGCCGCTGGGTTCACCAGGTTAAAACAGGAGTCTGGGAGGGTGCCTGGACCAGGGGAACAGAGAAGGATGTGGCCCCGAAGCTAAGGAGCTGGAGGCAGCAGGTCGGAGAGGCCTGGAACGGAGACAGAAAAACTCTGCCTCAAAGGTAACGCTGAGAAAGGACGTCCGTGTACCAGCTGGGTCAACTAGCCACGGGGGTGGGGTGAGAATGAGTGTCAGTTCCTGTTCTCCCCAGCACTGATACCACCGCAGGTGGGGAACCTGGCAGGAAGGCAACACTGGTTCCCGAGCGAGAGGAAGGAGACAGCCATCAGGCTGGACTAGAGGAAGCCCTAAGGTGTCAGCCAAGAAGGAACAAAGGAGACCCCCGTCGCAGGGATGGGGGGGAGTAAGGCAGCAGAGGCTCGGGAGGGAAAGCAGAGCAGGTCTGGGGGCCCGGGCCGCGAGGAGGGGAGAGAAGCTCCGGCTGGGGGCCTGGAGAAACGACAGACAGGGAGGGAGCAAAAATGGAGTTGAGGGATGTGAAACTGGGGAAAGTGGGAGGGGCAGAGAGGCAGGGATGGGCGGCGTTGAGGGGCCCTCCGCCGGGCAGGTGGCCGGGGAGGGTCGGCCCAGGTGGGGCGAAGGATGCGGGCCTTCCCTGCTGCCCCAGACTTCTCACCTTTGACGTCGTTGGCCAGCGCCTTCCACGTTGGGGCGAAGGCGATGCAGTGGCCGCACCAAGAGGCAAAAAACTCCACGGCCCAAGCGCTGCGGGAGTCCAGCACGGCGCCGCGCACTGTGTCCGCCTGCAGCAGCGTCAGCGGGTCGGAGGGCGAGTACAGCGCCGAGCGCGGGGCCCCGCCAGCGCCGGGCACCGCCAGCAGCCGCAGCAGCAGAAGCAACAACGACGGCAGCGGCCCCGAGCCACGGCTGCACCACCCCATCCTCCGCGGCTGCGCCCACCACCGCTCACAAGTTTCGGGTGAGTTGGTGCGCGGCGGCGCCGCCGCACCTCCTGCCTTCGTCCGGTAGGAGGAGCCATGTGGCCCCGCCTACACGGCCCCGCCCCGCCGGCTGGCCAGTGGGCGGGAGAGCGGGCGGGGGCGGGACCTACGCGCCGGATTCCGGGCTGGGCCGCGAGCGCCCCCTTCGCGTTTTACCGAAACCCCAGAGCCGCGCTAGCGCTCCTGCAGCGGGGAGCGCAGCCCCAAGCCCTGGAGACCCCCACCATCAAATGAAGCGAGTGGGGCGTCCGCGGGGCAAAGATCGGACCAGCCTTCCCGTAGCTTCTGGGGATGCGGGGAGGTCATTTGGCTTCTCACGGGCCCCGTATCCAACCGAAAATGAGGTGGAATAAATGATAAGACGTTGTAAATTAAAAGCCGGTGGGAGAGAAGACGACCCGTGGTAGGACAGTCTCTGAGTCTTTGACCACCATGACTCCCACAGGGATCAGATGTGCCCACATCCCTTGAGGCCCGTGACCCACTAAGAGAAACACTATATGAGGGCTCCCTGATCGTGGACGAGAAGCCCCTTCCCCGCCTTATGCTGGGCTGGATTGGCATGGCTATTGCAGTGGAATTGGGTTTTCTCAGCACACAGGTCTGCCACCCTCATAAGTTTGTTAGTGCGAGAACTCCAACTGGGGCTCCCAGCAGCCCAGGTCCCCCACATCCGACTCGCCAGTCCACTTGCAGCTCTCCATTCTCACTTAAATGCCTCTTTCACAAGTAACCCGATAACTAATCTTGTGTTCTTGTGTACTAAGGCGTTAATGGTTAATTTTCCTTAGTCACCTCCTGTGTGCTGAGTTATTTTAAGGGGAAAAGGAGGTGCTCCTTAGAGGGCTGGTTGTCCCAAATGATCTTTTTCCTTTTTCTTTTCTGGGTTAGCCCACCTTGGGCGTGCAAGCCATCTGAGACTAGATTCATTATTCATTCAACATTTACTGTGTGGTTTCTTTGTGCCGGGCATCCCTCTAGGTAACTAAGACTAAGGCCGTAAACAAAACCAAGACTCTACAGTGACAGAACTTACCTTCTAGTGGGAATAGGGAGTGAGAGGCGATACACAAGTAAAAGTAGATCTGATGGTGACAAAAGCTATAAAGAAATATATAGTAGGGTAAGTACAGGGTGACGAAAGAAGTGTTATTTTTTGGGCCACTAACATTTTCAGGGCCAGGGTCAACAATTCGAGGCCCACATATCGAATTAAATCTTCATGTAAAATTCCTACTTTTTTTCATCCTTCAAATACACTCTCATAATAATCTGGAAGACCAAGTTTAAGTTTAGAATTCTTGGACCCCCCAAGGTGTGCACTGGAATGGGGGAGCTTAAGCAGTAACTGGTCCCACTGATCTTTGCATTCCAGCTCTATCCTACTAATCTTTGCATCCCAGCTCTATTCCATACTTCAAGGGGCCTTGTGTCTGTACCTGTAACATCCCTGTCTACATGACAGAGATCCATCCACACCTCCTGCCAAGAGCCACTCCTTGGCTCCTCAAGAGGATAGACAGACCTTGGAAGACAGCCGGTGCCGCCTCTAGAAGCCGGCCTGGTACTGTTGGGGCAGTGAGGTCTAGGGTCTCGGGTACCATAGTATGATCTAAGAAGGAGTAAGGAGCAGGGACTTCAGGTGGGCACATCCCCGGGCCCGTAGGTTTCTTGCTCTGTGAAAAGGGGAGTGGCTGGAAGACAGCCAGAGAGCCCAGAATCTAAATTAGGGGTTGGCTCCTCTTGCCCCAGTTCTAAGGAGGTTAGATTTGAGCCAAAGACCCCAATAAAGTATAGGAGGCAGTCTTGTGGCACCTCGGGATAAGGGCATTCCAGGGGGAGATCTGGAGGTCTGGGCATTTGCTATCTTCATGTGCTGATGTTCTCTGTGTGCAAAGTCTTGCACTGCACAAAGAAATTATATGTTGACTGGCTGGAGTGTTAGTGCCTCCCCAGCTCCCTCGGCCAACTCCAGATACTGGGTACCCACTTCCCTCACTCCTAGCAGCGCCTGGGACCAGGCCTGGCCCAGGGTCATCAGGATAGATGGTCCCCCAGTAACTCTGGATTCCAGGGATTGGAAGTATTTCAGCAGCTGGATCGGGCGCCAGTAAAAGTCAAGTGCCTTAGAATGTCTCCATTGTTAAACAGCCTTGTAGTTGCCTTTCCCCAGGGGGCCTAGTAATTACAGAGACAATGCCTGCTGAACAATCCGACCTGGGAAAGACACCCCAGCTGAGTACACAGAGATGTGCTTGTTCACGTATCTGTTTCCAAGTGTCAGAAATGGAAAAAAAAAACACAAACTATTTGAATAGATTAGAGAAAGTCTCTTGGCACTGAGGCCAAAGAAACTGAGACTGAGAGTTATAAAATCTGGGGTTCCAATATCTCAGAACAGGGATTTTCAACTTTTTAAAGTCTTAGAAGCCTTCGTTTAACAGAATCTTGCAACAAAAAACAAAAAACTTGAAAGACAAAAGCAAGCTGAAGAGTGTGACCTAGAGCAACACCCACTCTCTCTGGTCTTGGGAAACCCAGGGCTCTCTAAGCCAGCATTTGAAAACCACTGGTCTACAACTGACAGCAGAAAATACAAGAATCACAACTTGCCCTGCCTGCCCTTCCAGAAACTTCCTGGGATGAAAAGGTGACAGGGAAGGAAATCTCAGGAATGAGCTCGAGAGAGGGAAAGAGTGCCGAGGAAAGCATCGGAAGCGGGATGACTTAGGAATACATACCCAGGTCCTCCGTTCTTCTTCCTACGTACAAGCTGTAGGAAAGTGGGCCAAGATGAATCCAATGAGAATAATAGTAGCCTTAGCTACTACTTTGCACCTGCTGTTCTAAGCACTTGCAGTCATTACTCATTTAATTCTCACACCAGCTCTACGAGGTGGTATTATTATCCTGTTTTTACAGATAAGGAGACTGAGGTAGAAGGAGCCCTGCTGACTTTCCCACTTGCGAATCATTCACACATTATGCATGATTAAAGAAGAGGGAATTTGGGAGCCTGTCAACCACAAATGCGATAGGTGGTGAGAGGAATGCATCTTCTACAAAAACACAGATAATTGTCATGAGCAACAGATAGTGTTGGGTGAAATATGTCATCTGGTAGCAGAGCATTAAGTGACTTGCCACTTACTCATTCCCAATGAGGATCAGAGAGCTGTGCGGCTGGTAGGCGAGCACCCAGCAACAGAGAAGGGACCTTTGCTTTGTCCCCGCACAACTCACCTCTTGCTAGACGCACCTTTCCAAGCTGAGATCAGGTGGAACCCCAGCCCTGAAAGTGTAGGAATCTGAACCTGTACAGCCTGGAGGAAAGCGAAAGCATATTCCCTGGGCTCACGGACGGAGGCTAAGGGGATATTTACAGAGGCGTGTGCAGCATAAGGGGAACTGGCAAGAGCTGTGAGGTCCCTAGCACCCCAAAACAGCAAGAAGTCCTTTCGGCACTCTTCCCCTGGAGGTGGGGTGGGAATAAGGTGGGGGCGGGGGGCGCAGATCTCTGTGATGAAACCTGTGGGAGCTGGAGTTCAGGAAGAGGGGCCATCCAGCAGGAGCTGTGACGGCGAAACACTGCCACTGCTACCAACACGGGGAAGCAGGGAGGCACCAGGAGAGTCTCACTTTCACCTCTTTCTCCTCCATCCTCTGATGTCTTGCCAGCGCCGCCCATTGGCCAAACCCGATCCAAGACGGAGTGTGAGGGTGCCCTGATTACAGTCCATAAAAGTCGGCTTCCAAGAAAAAAGGCAGCTTCGAGGATGCTGCAGAGAAGCGAGGGCTGTACCTAGTCCAGGGTCTCTAAACTTGGGCCCTTCAAGACCCCAGAAATGAGAAAAGACAACCCGAAAATCCCTGACCGTCTTTCTGTGAGTCTCTCGGGTGGGAGCGGGGCTAGAAAACTACACCACCAGCAGAGAGAACGCAGCCGCAGAACTTCATCCCAGCTCCTCCCCCTTCCATGTTCACCCTTGGCCCAATTGCCTTATTCTCTATCTAGAGAGGAGACTGAGGCTCATCAGATGCAAAGGGCCTTGCTCTAGGCCACACAGCAAGGTAATGGTAGAATCCATTTTTTGCTCAGGCTCTCCAACATGGCTCTTGAAGCATTGAGAGGGGACATCTGGGAAAGGGATATTTAGGGCAAAACTCCATGCTCAGGGGGAGCTTCCCTGGTCCCAGGTTGAGAGTGGGAGAGGCATGTATGGGGACAATGAGTATATCAGAACTCTATTCACAGGGACTAGGTATGGCCCACCCTTCATTCACCCTCCACCCCATCTCACACACATACACGCACATGCTGATTCTTAAAAGTGGAATGATTTGGCTCATGCCGTCTCCTTTGATGGAAGCAGGCAGAACAGCCAGGATTACAACGATGGGGCAGACTCTGGTGGGTGTGGCTCAGTTGGTTGGGCATCATCCCACAAAGCAAAAAGTCGCCACTTTGATTCTCAGTCAGGGTACGTGCCTGGGTTGCAGGTTTGGTCCCCAGTAAGGGCACGTGCAAGAGGCAGCCAATGGATGTTTCCCTTTCACACCCATGTTTCTCTCCTTCTCTTTCTCCCTCCCTTCCACTCTCTCTAGAATCAATAAAATAAACAACTAAAACAAACAAATAAATAAATAATAGAGCGGAAGAAACTGAGGCTCTGGCTGGCTAAGAAAGCTGCCCCGGGTTATGTGTCCAGTAAGTAACAGACCTGAAGCCATCAGATGAGAGCTCCTTTTTCTCCCACCCTCAGACTTGCACCTGTGCTCATCTTGGCTTCCAGCTCCTCCCTCCCATCAACGCCAACCCTTCCACGTGTGCTTTCCGTTGGGCCCCTCTCATCCCTCCAGGACTTTGCTCCATATCCCCCTCCACTCGGCCTTGCAAAGCTAACGCTTCTTCTCTACCAGGTGGATTCCTTCAGCAACACACGTGCTCTCTGGCTCCCACTAAAACCAACAAAGGGAAACTCCCAGGTGAACATCCCCTTGCCAGATATGGCCCCATTTCCTTCCTTCTCTTCACAATCAGGCTTTACAACAGAGTTGTCTGCATTCACTGCCTCCACTTCCTCACCCTGCCCCTTACTCCTCAGCCTACTCTGCTCGGGCTCCTGACCTCACCCCTCCGCTGAAACTTCCTGCCCCCACGGTCAGCGACCCACCCAGTGCTCACACCGGGCTTCCTCTTGCTCAGCCTCACTCTGCCTTCGACACAGCTGACGGCTCCCCATGCAAAACACTTCCTTCCTTTGGCTTTTAGTGTAAACCACATGAATTCATTTTCTATTGCTGCCGTAACAAATTATCACACGCTTAGTGCCTTAAAAAAGCACAAATTTAGTACCTTACAGTTCTGCAGGTCAGAAGTCTGGCGTGGGTCTCACAGGCTCTAAAATCCAGGCGTTGGCAGTACTGCGTTCCCTCCTGGAGGTCCTAGGGGAGAACCTTCTTCCTTACTCATTCGGGCTGTTGGTGGGATTCAGTCCTTGCAGTTGTAGGACTGAGGTTCTATGTCTTTGCAAACTGTCGACCGAGGGCCTCATTCCTAGGGTTTGGAAGCCGTCACCTTCCTTGGCTCTTCCACCTTCAAAGCCTGCAGTGGTGGGTCAGGTCCCTCTCCTGTTTCAAATCTCTTCTGCCCCTTTCATCATCACATCTCTCTGACCCTGTCTTCTACCTTCCCTTTTCATTTTTAGACTCTGAAGGTAAGATTAGGCCCACCCAGATAATCCAGAATAATCTCTCCATCTCAAGGTTTGTAACCTTAATTGCATCTGCAAAGTCCTTTTTGCCATGCCAGGTAATGTATTCACGGGCTCCGTGAATTAGAGTGTGGACGTTTGGGGTCCATTGTTCGGGCAAGCACACTGCTCTCATTCTCCTCCGCCCCGCGGGCACCTCCTTCTCAGTCAGCCCGTTTTCCTTCATCATCCTTCGACCTCAGTGTCAGAAACCGTGCTTCCGCCCTCAGCCCTCCTCCTTCCCTGCTACACTTTCTCCGTAAGCAGTCTCATCTACTCTTGGGGTGCTCCATCTGCAAACAGATGGCTCCTAAATTTTTATTTTCAGCCCTAAATTCACTCGAGTTCAAGACTTACCTGCCTCAACATTTCCATTTGCATGTGTGGCTGCCGTTCAATGAGCCAATCATTGGCTTGCCCTCCACCCATGTTTCTCCTCCCCGGCTGCTGCCAGCCCGACGCAGGCCTCCACCACCAGCCACCGGGGCCAGTGAAGTTGCCTCCCGGATGATGTCTAGCCTCCACTCTCGCCCCTAACCCATTCTCCACGCTGCAGCCAGAGCGAGCTATACAAATACAGCCAGACCAAGTCGTGGCTGCCCGGGCACCTGGTCCTTGGAGGTCTCCAGGGATAGCTTTTGCCCATAACCAGTCAAGAAATGAGTGTTGTTGTTTTTCAGGACTCAGCCTGGCCACGACTTTGAGAAAGCCGGACCGAGTCTAAGTAATCATCACACTTAATTGATAGCAACTCATGTACCACTTACCATTATTTGCCAAGCACTGCTCCAAGCACTTTCCTCGTTCTGAATAACTCAGTTTTCCCTGATTGTAATTGTCTCCCTTTTACCAACGTGGAAAACAAGGCACAGAGAGGTTCACTCGTGAGCTCAGCGTTTCACAGCAGGGAGGCCGAGGTGACGACCTCCTCTCGCCCAGCTTGGAGGGGCCTTTCCCCGGGGCCTCCTGCCTGCGAAGACTCTGCCCTGGATGTGGTCTTCCCCAGGGCACAGCTCCGAGGGGCCGAGGGGCATGGCCGCACCCCACTTCTAGACCACACTTGGCACCTCGGACTCTGGAATTCCCTGGCCACTGGTCGTGTGTGCTTCCAGGGCATCCTCCCTGAGGTCATCTTTCTGAAGGCGACAGCCCCCTGAGTGCCCCAATGGTGGCCAAGTGTCAGCTTTTTGCAAAAGGCCTGGGCAGAGCTTGAACATGCGGTCCCAGTGTCCTTTCACGTGTGGGAGGCCTCTCTGGAGGCATGAGAGAGCAGGACCTGGGGGTGGGGGGACAGGCCGCATTCCCAACACCTCCCCATTCGGACACAGAACTCCGCCGAGTCCACGAATTCTAACTCCGAACTGACCTCCAGGTCAAGGTAGGAGGGGAGAACATGTTTTACTTACCAGTTTGTTAGCTTGATTGGTGACTTTAAAATATTTTAAATATTTAGCCATAGGGTCCGTGGCCTCCACATGTCTTCTTGCCCCGGCCCGCAAATACCGGGGGCGGGCCTGTGGACCCAGGCAGCTGGCTCGGCGCTTACTTCCCACACCGGCCATGTGCCGCCTCGGACCCGAGTCAGGCACCTTGCAGAGGGCTCAGCCGTCTGCTCCCAGGGAGGCCCTGCACGATGGCTGTCCAGTCCTGTCCTCCAGTTGCTCTTCAAGTAGTGGTCATTTGCACCGTACCCAGCAAACCCTGTGATGCTTTCTCACCAGTGCCCTGTGAGGCTATGGGCTGAGGGAGGCCTGCTCTGGCTGGGGTCCTGGTGCTGCACGTGCTTTGGGTTCAAATCCACCACTTATTCACTGTGTGACTTTAGGCAAATGACACAACCCATGAGACTATTCTGTGTTCTTGCTCTAGGGATTAAGTGGGAAAGTCTACATGTTCAGTGATGTTGCTACAATGCCATGGGGCTCAGCTGCCTCTGGGAAGTTGCCCAAGGCCTTCCCCAAAGCACAGAGCTGGCAGGAGCCAAAACCAAGAACAACAGAGACACCTAATGAGAAGTCCTGGGGTCCGGACCCAGCTGAGCTGGAGGGATGTGGTCCAGGTTGGCCGTGCCGCTGGACTCTGTGGACTGTGGGGAGCCAGTGCCGTCCTGAGTCCTAGAACTTGGTGGGCCAAGCCTCTGCCTCCAGAATTCTGTTCTTCCCTTTAAAATTCTTCTTCCTGTGAGCTGTGCTTGTCTGCAGCCTTCTCCTTTGCTAATAATGATTGCACTACACACACAAATCTATAGACATGCACATTGTTTTAGGTACGTAATTTTTAGTGGCTAAATATAGATCATCATTTGATAAGAGTTTAATGTCTATTGAGAAATAAAGGCTGTCTTTCAACTCATTATGAAACCCATCTCAAGCAAATGTCACCTGGGTAGGGTTGAGGATGAAAGCACCGGGAATTTCAAAACAGCAGGATGTTGAAACTGACATTGCTTCCTTTGTCCTATGAGGGCAGATGTGGGTCTGAATTCACAGATAGGAATGGAATTTACATGGTCCTCATGGGAGCCCAGTGACTCGCTGAAGGTCAAAGTGCTGGCTGCAGACCCAAGGGCTTTTCTCTCTTTTCTGCACAGATACTCTGACATCAGGCTTCAGCGATCTGTTTTCCAAAGAAAACAAGCCTCACATTTAGGATCTGAGGCCTAACACAGGTGCGCGTTGTGGACAGGTGCTGGATAGAGAGGTCTTGATCCATTACCCGGATTCCAATCCAGCTCCACCACTCGCTAGCTGCGTGATATTGGGCAATTTAATTACCCTCCCTGTGCCTCAACTGCCTTTCCTATTAAATGGATCTGCTAATAGTATCTGTTTCATAGGGTAGCTTTCAGATTTAGTGAATGAAATAATGTATGTTAAGACAGGTAAACACTCAGAAACAAAACACTTAGAATGGCGACCAACAAGAGTCACCACTCAGTCATGTTGCTTTATTATTATTATCTTCCGCGGGGGCCGGGCCGGAGGCTTGGGACATGGCTCCACCACATTACGTCTTTAAATCATTCAGCCTCTTCATCAGAAACCGGCAGACTTTCCTCTCTTCTAATCGGCGTCTCCCAAAAACGATAAAAAAAAAATAGTATAGGTACTTCTTAAGACATCGAGTTATGCATATTTTTGGAGAATTAACAAGATAATGATCTCAAAGGCCACAAGGAGGAATTATCAATATTGCCGCTACCAAGGACTTCTTGAGGAAATGCTTTTCCTACCCCTTGTCTCTAAGTGAGGAAACTCAACCTTGAGACTCGTAGCAGGAACTTGGAGCTCTAATTCCATTTCGCTCACCTAATCATTTGAATTAATTTTCTCAAAATAGTAGCAACGACACTGACAGAGCAATTAGGGAAGTTATTTAGATGATTATTATTTTTAAAAATATTTTGACTGCACTTCAAATGGGCCACCACACATCTCTTGGTGGTGTGGAAACTCCGAATCCTGGAATGCGTTTGGAACCAAAAGTGTGGTTTTGAGTTTCCTGACACGCATTCTTCAGGTGGGGAGACGAGTGCATAAAATTTTTAAATAATATTCTTGTTCAAAACAAAAGCACAGGAAAATTTGATATCTACTTGCAAAAGATGGCCTTCGGCCCCATTCCCCTCCTTCCCATAGCTCAGAGGCCCCATTGTTAATCATTTCATTTCAGCATCTTTGCCTCTGTGTTCAGAAAAACACACCATCTCTTAAGTCATCTGTTGCATACTTTAACTATTGACTTCTTGTATTCCTCTGGGTTCTGCATAAAAACAGAACCAATCACATGTGCGTGGAGACAGAGAGAGAAGAGAGATTAAGGAACCGGCTTGGTGAGCATAGAATCTGCAGGGCGGGCTGGCGGGCTGGCGGGCTGGCGGGCTGGCGGGCTGGCGGGCTGGCGAGCCAGGGAGGAGCTGATGTCGCAGCCGGAGTCCACAGGCAGCCAGTCTAGAGGCAGAATCCCCTCTTCCCTGGGGATCCTCAGTCTTTCTTACCTCTTAAGACCTTCACTTGCGAGTTGCTGTACAGT
Source organism: Mormoops blainvillei (assembly GCA_004026545.1). NCBI lineage: Eukaryota > Metazoa > Chordata > Mammalia > Chiroptera > Mormoopidae > Mormoops > Mormoops blainvillei. The sequence goes on from PVJD01006363.1 coordinate 16,566, forward strand.
GGTAAGGAGACAAGAAACAGGACAACTGTATACAACACACGAGTCTGTTCTAGATCTGGACCAAGGAAAACAATGTTTTTCGTTTTGCTACGGAGGACATGTTAAGACAATAGACAAAATTTGAAAGAAGTCCATAGATTAAAAGAAGAAAATAAGACCTTCACCTGATTGGATGAGGACCATCACATTATAAAGGGTAATGTGCTTTATTGAAGCCCTACTGATTTACATGTTAATCTCATCTGAAACAATACATTCATAGAGGCAGCTAGCCTGGTGGTTGATCGAATATCAGGGGGCCATGGCCTAGCCAAGTGGACCAGTGAAATTAACCATCACACTTCCTAATGTGGTTTGAAAGTGCGAAACCCCCCTTCTCTTCCTATACCTTCTCAATATACTGATACCACAATATTCAATATTTAAATAGTGTAACTATAAAAATTGTTCATAGCTGAGCTGAGAAGTGTACCATAATTATTCCTTACTCGTATAATGCTTTGTTTCCCCTCATTTTTCTGTTACTCGCTCTTTGAACCTATTTGTTACTCAGTCCTTCCTCAGCCTCTACAGCTTCTCAATGCCAAGTTTCATGTTGTTTAGATCACGGGGCTATCTATCCTCCCCCTTCCTCCCTCCCACCTGGAGACCTTCCTCCTAGAGCTCTCTGTCCTCCTTCAGACTCACGGGTCTCTAGGTGAGCAGGACAGCCGTCATCCTGGGAATGCCCTTCCGAGTCATTCTGGGAATATCCTTCAGTCTTCCTGAGGTAGAACCCATTTCTGGATTTTATCTTTCATGACTATGCCCTCGGAGAAGGGGTGCTCGACAGCTAAGAACTTGGCATTTGCAAAAATGTCTATGTTGTGCCTGAGTACTTGATTCCACAGAGTGTAGACTTTTAAGTGAACATCATTTTCATTCAACTTTTGAAAATTCTGTATTTTCTTAAGACCGCCAATATTTCTGTTCAGGAGAGTGATGATACTTTTATTCCTAACCCTTTGCATGAGTTTTTAAATTTTTCTCTTCAGAAACTTTTAGAATTGCTTCCTTACCTGTGAAGTCCGGTTGTTTCGGAATGATATGCCTCAGTGGGGGGTTATTTATAGTTCTGGGCACTCATGGCCCATTTCGACTGAAAATTCCCACGTGTACGTTCTGGAATTTTTTCTTATATAATTTCCTCCTGTTTTCTCTGTTCTTGTTCACTATACAATTAATGAGATATTGGGTTTCTTCCACTGGTTCTCTAATTTTATCTGTTTCCTATTTTTAATCTACCTATTTGTGTTGCTTCCTAGTAGGCTTGCTCGACCTTATCTCCTAACTTTCCATTGAATTCGACGTTACGGCTGTTCTACTTGTACTTTTCTACTTGTTCAGGGAACAAGGAGCTTTGCCTTGTTCCCTGACTCATTCCCCTTTCAGAGCACCCTATTCCTATTTTTGTGGATGCGACGCTGCTTCAGCGATCTGAGACCTTGAATTTTAATTCTAGTTTTTACTTCTTGTGATGTTTCCTTCTGTGCCATACACTGAATCCCTTTTGTTTTCTTCTTGGTTGGCTCTACTTCATACTGGCGGCTTCCCCCAAGTGTCTGGCAGTGGCTGGCTGTCTATTCACGTACGGATGACGTGCCAAAAATGTGATGAGTAACTTCGCATGCGTGGCTGAGGCCTTTGACTGGTCAGCTTCATTGGAAGGAGGTTAGGTAGCAAGCCGTCTCTTACTCTGGAGGGGCCTCCGATTGTAAGTAATCGCACGTCTTTCCTCCAAGGCCACTCCATTTGTCTAGAGGAGGATTCTCTGGCCTTCTTCCCGGGGGAGGAGGTTCTTGATAAGCCTGACAAAATCCCCCTCCCCCATTCAGTCCACAGTCTTTAACTTAATTCTTATTTTCCATCTGTTGCCTCGTTTTTGCGCTTTGCTGTGCCTCAAGTTCTGCAGGTCAGGGCCACCTGATTCGGTTTCTCCGGAGAGTAAATGATCGATCTCCTCTCGCACTGGAGAGGTGGGCAGTGACCACCTACGTATGGTGGGTACCAGAGACTCCAACTAATTCTATCCGACTTCAGCCAGTTCTCTGTTTTCATCCCCGCTGGGAAAGGCAGTCACGAGCAGCCTGGGCCTTGGGCTCGGAACGCGTGCCAGCCTTATCACCTCCTGTGGGAACGCCCTCCTGCCTCAGACTCACTGTGTCCTCCTGCGTCCTGCCCAAGCGCAGGGGGCAGCGGCCCTCAGGCACGCCCTCCGCTTTCTGTATTTCAGACCCGAACGCTGCCCGGCCACAAGGGTCGACAAATCATGACAAGGGGCTGGGTCTTGTCCACTCTCTCCTCTCATGATGTAAGTACTGTGCCACTGGAGTACGGGGTGCTGTTATCTGTGCTCAGCAGCCTCGCGTCATGCACTCATCTCTCCCCTGGGGGACACGTGTCTGCCGTTTAATGCTGGCTGCACAACCTGGCTACCCAGTGAACGGTGAACTAGCTTTGGTGCTATGAGCAGGGCTCTGCAAAGACATCCTGCCATGGCATGAAAGAAGCATAAGAACTTGTCCCCAAGGCCCCAACCCAGAGTTCTGTCAGCTTCCTGGGGGTGGTGGCAAGGCTCTCAAGGAGGACGAAGGTACACTTTGGCCTGCCAACAGGGACAAACGGGGTACCAAGAATCTCTATGAACCGTGAAGAGTTGACTGAATAGATGAAAGTGGAGGCACGAGAGGTGGGTCCTAGGAAGAGGAGGAAAACGCCACCTGCTCCTTGGCTGTGTTCACACGCCCACCCACAGGCCACCTCTCACAGTGTCCTGGCGAAATCTGGGGCCCCTGTCCAAGAACTTCCGCCAAGCCTTGGGTCGCTTGGGTTGTTTGCGGGACTCAAGTAAGACCTATTTTCGCCTCACACAAAACTACCGATGGCACTGCTGAAAACACAAGTGTTAAAATATGGTCCTTCTCTGAAAATAAAATACTGAAACTGAAAAAGCAGATATGAACAAAAGCCAGGGGAATCTTGTGCAGCCTGGCTGGCATATCTGTACTTTAAAGGGACACTGAAACCCCATGAGTGGCACAGTTAGGGACAGGGCCAAGATCTCTGAGTCCCCACTGGGGCACAAGTGGCCATGTACCCCAGTCCGGATACAAAAATGAAGGGGAATTCAGACTTTTATGGAGCCCAAAGAACAATAATCACAGGTCTCCACAAGGGTAGGGGCTCGGGGACAAACTTGGTGACTCATAGCAGACAGGTTCACATACGCTTACGAGTGGGGCCCTTTGGGCCATTTCGGGTGCCAGTGATCATGGTTCCCAGGCTTGAGTGTGATAAATAAACATTGATGTTTTGGCCACTTGTGACACAGAGCATCACCGCTGCCCCCTCACAACAAGGAACTCAAGTCACAACAGTGGGACATCCACTCGTGCCTGTCATCTCAGGTGCCCAAATCCCAACAGAATATTCTATGACATTAGTACGACGTACCAGGTGGGAAAAACGCATTAACTCAGGACTTGCTATGGGCAGGGATATTACGCACGACTTTGTTGCAATTTTCACAGCACAGTCTGGCCCATTTTAAAAAAAAAACAAGCCTCAAGAATCTGAAGGTTAGCCTTTGGCCCCTCAGAACTGTCACCACTGCTGTCACCTAGGGCACATGGGAAACTGATGTGCTATTATTGATCTGCCTAATGCCTTTTCTCGATTCCTCTGCAAGAGAAAGAGCTAGGCCACTCTGCATTCCCATGGAATGGCCCGCGGTTTACTTCCACTAGACTCCGTCGGCGAAACCTTAAAACCCTTGCGAAATGCCAACAGTATGGAGGGCTGGATCTGTAACCAGTCCAGTGACACTCCCCCACCCCTGCCGAAGTACTTTGTCACCCATTATATTGGTGATATCCTCATTGCCAGCCTAACTAAAGAACAAGTTGACCAAGTCCTGCATAAGGCCATGGACACTGCGACACATGCAGGCTGGGTCATCAACCCCGACAAGGCCCAGGACCTGCTTGGCAGCTGCAGTTCCTGAGAACCATGTAGGCCAGTAACGGAAACCAAAAAAATATTCCTGACAAGGTTAAACAGACGTTACTGCTCCTGACAGTTCCCACCACCACCAAAAAAGACTCGACACTGGTCGGCCCACGTGGCTACATGTTCCACACCTGGCTATTCTTTTTTTTGATCCTCACCTGAGGATGTGTTTTATTGGTTTGAGAGAGAGAGAAAAACATCGGTTGGTTGCCTCCTGCACGTGTTCCCACTGGAGAGTGAACCTGTAACGTAGGTATGTGCCCTGACCAGGAATCGAACCCGCAGTTTTTGGTGTACAGGACAGCACTCCAAGCAACTGAGCCACCTGGCTGGGGCTGGGTATTCTTTTAGCCCCTTTTGTCAAGGTTACCCAGGTTGTGGCCACCTTTGAAAGGGGTCTCTAAGAATAGCAGGCCCCAGAGACCATGCAGTGATATAGGCCCTGCCATTGGACCAAAGGAGCCCGCCACCCTATGACACTACATGTTTCTGTGACTCCTGGCCACGTAGACTGGAGCTTTGATAGCAAGAGACTGGTGTGCATTGTGCATTGGGATTGGACACGTAAATTACCAGAAGCAACGGCCAGATATCCTCCCCTCAAAAGGAGGCTACTGGCCTGCTGTGCGGCCTTCCTGAAAACAGTGTCTGACCTTAGGACCTTAGCTGCCCATCTTCAGGGCTCAACAAAGCTCCACCCTTAAATAAAAACAGTACATCCAAGCAGGAGCCCATCCAGACCCTGTGGGGCCAGCCGACTCCATGAACAAGCGGCTGCTTTGCCAGAGGGGGCTGAACAGCTGCAGAAGGGCTCCTGCCCTCCTTAACCAGGTGGGGCCATGGCTCACAGATGTCCCAGCTGTGGAACTGAAACCCGATAGATTCTTCTGAGCTGCTGTGACCAGCTGCCTCTCCTTTTAAATGATACCAGACGAGAAAACTGCACAATGGGCTAAAGTCTGTATGACAATGATGGTCACATGGGCCACTCCAGCAGCAACTTCCTGCCACCTATTTATAGGCTCAGGGGCCATTATAAACCCTGTAGCTACAAGGTCGGTAAAGGACAAGTTGTTAACTGAACCAGTAAGGGTTCCCCCTTATGTGGAGACAGGGACTGTGACAACATCTGTGGATGAAATAAAGCCCTATTCATCACTCATATGAATTGCTTATGACAAAGAAACATTTTTAAAAAATGGATATTCAAAAGGAACTCATGCGGTAACCTAACGCTCAGCAAATCATCACGCTTGCCCGCTGGGTCCACCCCAGAATGGAAAGCAAAAGACCACCTCAGATGCAAAAATGGACAAAATCCCAAGGACCCACCTCCAAAAAATGGAAGCCAAAGACACAACACAGTTGTGTGACTCCTGCCAGTGAGCGCAGGCCATGCAATGTGGCCACCTGGGCTCCATCAGGTGGGCTTAGGCCCCACGCAGATGTGGCAAATGGACCACATCAGACTTCTAGACCCCAGTCCCAATTCCAGCCGTCCATCACGGGACACATATCCCAGTGTGTCATATAGATACAGATCACTGTCGTGGCTTAAAAAAACACCTTTACCATCTGTTCAGATATCCGACAAAATTCTCACCTGATCACAGCACCATATTCGCAGCCCAAGCAACACAGCGATGGGCTTCGTCCTGTGACATAAGGGGGAGCCTTCATGCTCCCGGACAGACGGAGTGAAACAGCCCTGAAATGAGCGGATCAAGCAACGGCCGTACAAAGGCCATCGACAAAACAACTTATGCAACGGGACCCCTGCCTAAGGAAAGTCATTTGAACATTGAGCATCGCACTCCGACACACAGTGGGCGATATTGAACTTGGAGTGGGTGGAGGACCAGGCAGTCACCTGATTAGGCTGTGATGGTGGAATCCCAACCTCGGTAGACCCGATCGTTCTTCTTCTTTTCTCCTGCTGGAAGCACTCCTGAGGTTGACCTGTGCTGAGGGCCAAGCAGCATCCCCAATAGGATGTCCCAATTCAAATGTGAGACAGTGCTACCTTTTGGGCGCCACCCTCCTGTGGGAACTCCACGTGAGCAGGGGAGGGGGGACAGAATATTAGGGCACTAGGAGTTCCCTGGTCGTGCTGGGACCTGTGACTCCGGTGGGCGATATTATAGGATATGCCCAGGTGTGACTTCATTCAGGGTGTGACTTCCCTCCCCAGGTTGGATGATTGGGCCAAAAGGTTTGCGTCAAGCAACAGGAGCCATGGATCCCAAGGAAGTAGAAGAGGAGCATCTTGGGCCTCGGGAGGTCACGGAGCTCAGTGAGGCAGGAACTTGAACCTGTCTTCTTCTCACTCCTACGCAGAAGCCTCTCCTGGGCCTGGCACCATGACGCCGATAGGAATCAGCACAGCCTACGGAGAAGAGGCCAACTCAAACAATGCTAGATTTGTCATCCCGAGTAAAGTCCCTCTCGTCCCACGCTGCCATTTTATTGTTTTTTAAGATTTTATTTTATTTTTAGACAGAGGGGGAGGGAAAAAGAGAAGAGAAAGAACAGTATGTGGTTGCCTCTAGTGCTCCTCCTACTGGGGACCTGGCCTGCACCCCAGGCGTCTGACTGGGGAAGATTCCCCATGCCCTGACTGGGGAATCGAATTGGCGACTCTTTGGTTGGCAGGCCGACGCTCAATCCACTGAGCTACACCAGCCAGGCCCATATTGCCATTTTAATGGCTTGTCTGGGATGCAACGACTTGGATTTTTCCTCTAGACCAACAAAAATCACTAAAGTCACTAGCCAAGGTAGTCATGGCCACCCCACAGCCCTCAATTATCTGCTGTCAAAACAGGTGGCATTTGTTTCTGCCACACCTCTTGCTGTGGATCTATGAACAGTGCTGCGGGGTGGGCGTGGGGGGAGGAAGCCCAGCAAACGGCAAAAGCTGGGTCTTGTGCACTCTCTCCCCTCTCTTGCCGTCAGTAAACCGGGTGCCACTTGAGCCTGGGCTGTTGTCATCTGTTCTCAGCGACCTCGTGTCTTGTGTGGGTCTTTGCCCTGGGTGACACCTGGCTCTTAACCTTGGCCCCACAGCCTGCCCACCTAGTGACCAATGAAACAGTCCCACGCTCCACACCTTTTTCTGTCGCAGTCACAGCCTCCCATTTCTGAGCTTTTCTGGGATGTTATAGGGCAATTGCTTGTCTTGGCAGCATATACTTCTTATAGGTACTCACCATTCTTGGCTCTAGTGTGTCAATTGCCATCCCCCTAGCTACCATTTTCATATGTTCTGAGTCAAGGACACAGATATTGGGTCTTTTCCAAGATTCAAATTGTCATTACTGTTGAGTCCTTAGCACCACACATAGTATGTGGCACACAGTGGATACTCAACTGTTTCATGAGTCAAAAGAATCCTTAGAATCTGTTGCAATACAGGGTGAGTCATCTTCTGAGAATTTAATGTCCATGCTTGTATAGGGGTTAAATGTGTGGCAGGGATGGAGCTCAGATGAGATAAAGGCGGTTACTTCCGATTTGTTGGATCAGAGGGAATTCACTGTCCTGAGCTCCACACACTTCAGGGTGCTCCATCTTTGAAGTTCTTTTATTTTTTTATGTCTCTAGCTCTTCTTCTCTAGGCTCATACTTCCAGAAGTGAATTATAGCCTCCACACCTAGTCATCAGGTGGCTGTCCTGTGTTTTTGCAAGGGTGATCAACCAGAACTCAAGTCATTTGCCGAGAATGACAGGGAAGGAGCCCATCACTATAGAACGCAAAGTTCTAATTTACCTTGAGCTCTTCCCTGACCACCCCCACCCTTGTTGGGTCCTTCTGTTGTACATTCTCAAACCCGGGTCTGCTTCCTTTGCAGCACTTATTACAACCTACCATGCCTTGCTTTTGAAAAATTTTTTTTGTTTGCAAATTTATCTTTAAAAAAAAATCTTATTTAGAGAGAGGGGATAGGGAGGGAGGGAGGGAAGCATCAGTGTGTGGTCGCCTCTCGTGCACACCCCAACCAGGAACCGGGCCCACAACCCAGGCATGTGCTCCAACCGGGAATCGAACCGGCAATCCTTTGGTTCGAAGGCCAGCACTCAATCCACTAAGCCATACCAGCCAGGGCTGAAGTTATTTTTTTGATGACTCTTGCATTAGACTTTAAGCTCCATGAGGTCAGGGACCATGTCTGTCATCCTAGCTGTCCCCCCGCACTCAGCACAGTGCTCAGAACAGGAAGGCGTGGTGAACCTCAGGCTGCTCCAATTGGGGGGTAGGGGGTCGCGAGGTGGTTCCATGCAGAGCGGACGCCCCCACACACCCTCGCCTCGTACTGCTGCTGAGCACAGGCGCTCTGCTGCCCAAAAGAGAAATCAGGAATTAGTGAGTTTTTCGGGGACTAGCTTTCTAAACTTGGCTCAAAGTGTAAAAAAACGAACACCTGACAGTGAAATTAATTTATAAATCAGTTTATTTACAGATTTTTTTATCTTTTCTTAAAGTACATTTCAGTTAACAAATCTATTTACACAGGTGTACATGGGAACTCATCCCGGTTATTTTACAGATCATACTTACAAACCGCACCCCAAGTCTTCTGTGCAGAGCTGCACTGGATGCGACTATTGGCTGAAAATGGCCTGGCGACCAGGCTATTTACACATACACAGTAAACGGGTTTGTTTTTCATGTCTGCACGATACAGTACACGCACGGAGGCCAGGCCTCCCAGAGAGTGCTTTGCAATGTGTTTCCCGAGAAGGCTTTGCAAAGTCCGGAAGGAAAAGCTATTAAACATAGGTTAATTAAAATGACAGTACCTCCTTTACATCAGTTTACATTTTCTTCACATTTTTATAATACAAAGATATTTTATTGAATTGCTGCACAACCAGTTTAAGATGATTTGTAAACATGTAAATTCCTACAATTTGCATTAAACATCATTGTAGTTTCTATCATTTGCTCTTTGAATTAATGTTTTATTCACTAGTATTCTTAAGGTAGTAAAAGAAGATGTAAGTTTGAACTTCTTGCAGAAAAGTTATGAGTCTCTAATGCTGTGCGAGTACACACTTTATTCAAGTATTGCAAAAAGCTAAGGCCACTTTTTTTTCAAGACAAGAAAGTGAACAAAATTGTTTTTATCAATAGGCCACAACACTCTTGTGAGCAATGAAATCTCTTCTGAAAGATAATTTCTCAGAGACCTGTAGTCACAGAAGGAATCTTCTTTTCTTTTAGGTAAAAGAAAAGCAAATTCCCTTCCCTGTTAACTACTTTTGAGCTCTTCGCACTTTTCCCTAGAGTAAAAATTCCTGTTTAGACCTGAAGAGGGAATCTACCCTGTACTTGTTTGACCCAGAGTTAAGCACCCTGGGCAGCACAAATCGTTTGGACTCAGAAACAAATCTGAAGCCTGTATGTTGGTTTACTACTAAATTCTGAGTGCTATTTTAAAAGATATTACTGCTGATGCAAAGATCTTTTTCTTAGAGGAATTATGAAGAAAGAGTGAAAGAGGATGGGGGTGTGGGGAGAAGGAACAAAGACTACAAAGAGGGAATACTTAGATTCGTGGTTAAGAGGCAGAGCTTGATTCAAAAGCTCCCAATAAGGAACAAGCGGCTGGGTGTCCGTATTTATCACTCCAATCCTAACAATAAACCCCTTTCGATTATATCCAAATAGTTAAAATAATAAGAAATCTGCTAATTATAGATTCCTTTGTCTTCTGCTGCCTAACTATGGACACTTATTTCCAGCAAGGAGTAAGACTGACCAATTCCTGTCTCTCACATGGAACCCAGGGCGCTCGAGATGGCAGCGACGGCTGGGGCGCGCCGGAACGGCACCGCCACACATTCTCGGCAGCGTTCCTACCGGGGGACTCTAAGCCCGGACTGCTGAGTCCACGGGCTTATAGCATTTCTTTCCTTTTCTGAAATCATAATGTCATAAAGAATAAAGATAAAATTTCTTATTAAAAATTGATTTAGTTCCGAATAATGAGGATGTAGAAAAACAACCTATATTCCTATTACATTATTTTTATATTCCTTTATAAAAAATTTACAGCAGCTGAAAAGTTTCAGTATCATAAGGACAATATTATCCTACAAACAGCCAAAGGATGTAGACAAGATGTTTTGCTATCTTCCAAATGACACAAGCTGAAAAGAAAAGCCTTTGCTTTTCCTTGGCCACATGAAAATAGTATCCCTACACTACTGGATAATAACCCCAGGAAACCCTAGCTTCTCTGAGTCGATTTGCTCATCATGGCCCCGAGACTAGAGCTCAACATCAAAAGCCCAGGAGAAATGCTGGCAACTCAGTAATCCGAGCATTTCCCAAGAACCAACCACAACATTTCAGTGCTTTCCTTATTTGTCAAGAGCTATCATACCAGTCATTGTGCAAAATGCAAATATTCCAATGTTATTTCATTAAGTTTCTCATAATGACAAGATGAAACCAAAGAGGAGTGGAAGTGTGCATAGTGAAACATCTGAGACGCAAAGGCAAGTTTGGAGGAAAGATGCAGAAAGGAATGAACGTGCACACAAAGATTATACCGTCTTTGGGGTTTTTCTAACGTATTTTGAAGCAGTAACATTCCAGGATATTTGTAAATAGGAATCCAGTGGATGTCTTATATCATGCTTCTAATCAGGACCTTCAATATTAAGGCATTTACATTCACGCCTAAGGTTATCCACATTCTTCTAGATACTTGAAGGACACACTGATTAAGAGGAACTAGTCGGGAAGGCAGGGCACTGTGGTCCTGGGAGAGCATCGCACATGCTCTATTGTAGCAGCTGGAGTCTAGACCAGTTTTCAGATACAGGTAATAGTTGTGAGAAGCAATGCTGCCAGGGAGGCAGATCTGAATTGTATAGTGTCTTTAAATCATTTTATCCCATTCCTGCTACTGCAGGTGATCTTGGAAAAGCCCATCTTCTTTCCACTGTGTGTGGGTTTGTTAAAACTGCAGGTTTCCTGTGCAAAGCCTGTGAACCAGAGAAGCTTCAAGACAGAAGTGGAACTATTATAAGAATCTTTCACTTGTGAATAGGGACACACATTTTCAACTTAATAATTTATCTTAAAATAAATTAAAAAATGTTCCATAGCACAAAACAAGCACACAAACAACAGACAATATCTTTTTGTCTTTGGTGCACACACTCATTTCCTAAATCATTCAAGTAACGGTGTCTCTGAATTCTCGGGGAGAGATGGGAGTTGAAGTTTGAAGGCCAAAATGGATGACGTCCGCTTCTGCCACGCCTGGATGCCTGAGACGGTCCTGAGGGTCTGGGAGTCGGGGAGCAGCGGGCAGAGGGTCAGAGGAGCAAGAAAAGTGCGGGGCAGACACTGGGCAGGAAAGCCAGCCCTGCGTCGGTCCTTCGAGCCCAATCTTCAGTGGGGGCATTTCTTTGTTTTCATGCCCATATAGAGAAAACTAAAAATAATGCAAAGATTCGTAATTCTTTAGATGGTGCTCAGAAAGCAAGGCTATCACTGAATTCTGTTAACTTGACAGTCTGCTTGGTGCTGCTCAACTACAAAAATGGAAGAGGATGGTCTTCAAAAAGAAATAAAACGAACTCCAGACTGTGAAATAGGCACTCGTTATTCAACTTGCCTATTGAGAAGTGGTTAAGGGTTTAATACTGTTTAGAGACTATCACAGACCAGTATTACATTTCAAAAATGGTGTGATGCATTTTCTGTGGACCTCTCATGCCTGGCTTTAGACTCGAGATCGTGACACCCTAGTCTAAGCTACAAGGTAAGCCTGGTGTTTGTAGCCCTCATCTGAGACCCAGCAGGGGTGCTAACAAGAGGTGTAGAATTACACTGTCAGCATCAGGTGTGCAACGCTGCCCACCGAAAATCAACAATCAATCCAGTGGGCAGTCTCTGAAGGCAGAGGCTGTAGCACCAGACATACCGCACTGTCCCGTGGGCTCCACACCGCGGTCTCTGAGAACAGGTCCAAGGTCCAGAAGCGCTCTTGCTATGACGGAGATGGGGCGCGTATCAGGAGGCAGAAAGGCCCAGGACTCATATTAGCACTCAGTGTTCGATTTATTTGCAAGATGTCACACAAGTAGGACTCTCCCCTGCTTTTCACTGATTTGATTCAGAACATCAATAGTATCTCTGATCAAGGTCTCGAAGATCCCATCAGCTAGTTGCATCTTCACACACAACTCATCCTCATCATAGTTCACCCACTGTGCCTCCTCCTCGTGGAGCTCCTGTACCTAGAATTTAGAAACACAAAAGTTAGAAATTCCCGTAAAAGCTAGAAAATTTATTATATTTGCTGACTTTGCAGTCCCATCCATGGGAATACAGGTTGAGGAAACAAGCCAGGGAAAAAGGGTGAGTTACGTGATGGTATCAACACCCCTTTCAAAGTTGCAAAAAATATGAAAAAAAATTGCCAACTAAAATAAAAGTAGCTTTGAAACTGTCAAAACGGCTTCAAATGTCAAAATGGCATTTGACAATATTATAGTATTTTACAGTAATTAAGGATTACAAGCACGTTGTCTGTCAACATAAGATAATGTGTATAAGAACTTAAAGGGGAAAGAAGAAAGTAAATTACCAGCTATATGGTTTTATAATTATAAAATGCATATACTCAAAGACAATACTGGATATGATCTGGATCATAATAAATGAATAAAAGTTTTTTTTTAATGTACTGTCTATTGCTTAAGCTTATTTTAAAAATCACTGTTATGTAATACTTGCTCATTCTGCATTGTAGGATTTTTGGATTCCTAAGGTAAACCACAGCTAATCAAATGAGAGCTGCCCAAGATTTTTTGCTTATTTACAATAAAAATTGTAAAAACTACTTACAAAAGAAACATATTAGACTTATACATAATGATGTCTGTAGCGGGGAGCCTAGGTGGAGAAAGTAGACCGCAAACCCTGATCTAGTCCCAAACTCAGCAGCTTTTGCAGTGATGGGGGTCTCCAAACAGAAGTCTGACTTGGCAAAAAAAGCCACATAACAAGCTCCTGACTTGGCCTGGTCACAGATGCATCTTGAAGGCAGAGGAAGTACACAGGGAAACTTGTACCCTGGTTGCTATTATGAAGAAAATGAGAAGACTCTTAGGAGGAAGAGACCCCATCACCCAGGAGTCTGAGCGAGAGAGGGAAGGGCAGAACGCATAGCCTTGGTTGGAGTCGAATACATACGACAAGGCGGCTGCTACAGTCTTTCTCTTTGAGGGCGGCTTTCTGGAGGACAGGTGAATACTTACTCTTTGGTTCCCTAACTTACGGTGCATGAACGGATATGCCAACCAAAAGGGTTCTGTGGTCAAATACATTTCAGAAGGCTCCCTCTGGGAGTCTTGCAATGGACCACTGATAAAGGAATGTGTTTAACTCAGACTCTCCTGCGCTGTATTTATTTGATCAAATAATCATTTTGTGTGAATGTGTAAGAAATATTTCAACCTAACCTACCAAGGAACTGGTGCTCCTCTCTTACGAAGAGCGCCGTAGGCAGCGGACTAAGGCAACGCTTCCCAAGCTGGCGCCGAGGGGGAGCGCACTCTGGGACACGTGGGCGCATCCCTGCAGAAGCTGTCACACCTCCCACCAACCTGCTTATTTGTTCAAACAAAGTTGCACAGCTTTCCTTTTACATTATCTAAACCTTAAGCATTAAATCTGTTCTGTGAGCAGTTTCTTCCCCAATAATAAGATTTAGAAAGCACTGTCCTAAATGACATCGTTTTTGCCCTTACTGTAGAAATATGGGCTCAGGACATCATCCGTTATACCTCTCGGTGTGCCCTTGATGAGCCCCCACAGTGCTCTCATCGGTATCAGCAAAAGCTGTGCTCCTCCTCAGGAACAGAAACTACTGCCTTCTCAGCTGGTGGGAACTAACATGCTTCCCTTTTTGCTCTGGGCATCAGAGACCACAAGGCCCAACACGGAACTTCAACTAAGGCAACCAAGGGATCTCAAGAGGTCGCAAATCTGCCTCCATGTTTCTCTTCTGCCTTTTACAGTCTATTCTATTCCACAGTCCCCCTGCTCCTGGAGATATATGTATGTAAATTAATGTGTGCTATGTAAAAATTAATTAAATTACATTAAAAAGTCAGTGTAACAATAATTTCGTTTTCCTTTTTTCCCACAGGGAACTGTTCTATACAGACATACATAAATACTCATTTAATCCTCCTGATAATTTTTTCAGGTAGGTACTATGATTATCACCTTCATTCTGCAGATAGGGAAATGAGGCACGAAGGGGCTAGATAATTAGTCCAAGCTTACAATTCAAGTAAGTGGCAGAACAGGGATTTACACTCAGTCTACGCTGGTCTCTTCTCAATTCAGTTCCTTAAACTTGGTTTCCTCTCAACTTTATATTTCTCAAGCTTTCCACACCTACAAAATACTGTTAAGTTAAATATTCATCTACGGAGTTAAAAAAAAAGCAATTTCCAAAACTGAGGGGCAGAAATGCAGCAAATGAAAGCTTTATGACTTTACTATTACAGACTTAAGATTAATTTTATTTCCTTTTCTTTTAGATTCTAACTACATTCTGATTTCAGAAGAGATGGTCAAAATAAAAATAGCTCAGTTATATACACCGACCAGGATATGATCCACTCGGTCTCTTTTCTTTCTTCCAAATTTCATCATTTTTTGCCAATCTGTTTTGTGGTTTGGTTCCTTTTTAAGACTGAACAACTTGAGTACTTCGGTTGCTATGAAGTTCTGTAAAAATAAAAAGAATGAATAAAACACAAACAACAAAATTCCTTGGATTTCTTGCTGTAATGCAGCAAACAGATTTATGCAACACACATAATTTATAATAAAAGAACATACATATTTCTTCCACTTAGCAATTTCAAAAGTATTCCAAAAGCTCGGACTTTATTCACTCAAAGAATTTTTTTTGCCCTGGCTGGTGTGTCTCAGTGGATTGAGTGCCAGCCTTCCGACTAAAGGGTTGCTGGTTTGATTCCCAGTCAGGGTACATGCCTGGGTTGTAGGCCAGGTCCCCAGTTGGGGTGTGCGAGAGGTAACCAATCAATGTATCTCTTGCACATCAATGTTTCTCTGTCTCCTTCCCTTCCCCTCTCTCTAAAAACAAACAAATAAATAAATAAAATCTTTAAAAAATTTTTTAAAAAAGGAATTTTTGTTTTTACGCAACATGCAAAAGTAAAACAGGTAGGTGGAGGTAGGAGAGGGTATTGTAGGGGGGATAAGTAGTAATGGAAAAAATACAATAAAAAAACTAAAAAAATAAAGATAAACATTTTAGATGTTAAGTAAAACCCACTGATGAATCTGCAAAGAAAAATTGCTTTAGCGTCCCCTCTTCCAAGAACCACTATTAGCTAACTTCGAGCTGACAAAACTATTAAAGAAAGCATAAAGTAAATCTCTGGTCCTGAAAGATCCAATGTGAATTTGGGAGCAACACTACGTGAGCGACGTATATGGTTTTGCCTGGGATGCTTTATTTTGAAGCACCAAGATTTAATATATTAAATTTTAAAAATATTAATCAACACTTCGGTATAAAAAGCATAATAGTTTTACTGCTAATGCTATTTGAACTACTACTAAAAAATTTTAGAAAATGTTATTTCAATATTAAAAGTAGTGGGGAGCATCATTGTACATTATATTGATACCCATACTGATATTATTGGTATATATTATGTATCTTGTCTTATTTTCAACTTATTTGCTCTTCGTTATTAATAAAATAATTTGGATTTTGCTATTTTAAGTATATATAAAGTATATTAAATATGTACTCAAGTCTATATATTACAATCTTATTACTTGTTACAAAACAACGTTCTCGATGGAGGAAAGGGCACACTTATGAATCGGAATCATTTCAGATGATTCCCAAACTTCCAATGTGCCCCAAACTCCACCAGTCCCAGCCTATACACACATGCACACTTGCAAACACACTTAAGGGTGCATCAGTTGTGGAAGCTGAAAGGAGTGAAGTACACCAGTGTTTTGAGAAAGTTCCCGAGATGGTTCTGATACTCTATTCCTCAAAGTTGAAAATCATTAAAACAAAAATTTTTTTTAATGAATCAAATTAATCTTTGAAAAGTTTTGGGTTTTTTGTTTTGTTTTGTTTTTTGGTACTTAATCTAAGCAGGGGTTAGAAAACTTTATCTGTAAAGGGCCAGTTATAAATATTTTGGTAAGAAAGTAGACACAGGCAATATGTAAACAAATGGGTGTGACTGTAGCCCAATAAAGCTTTATTTAGAAAAACAGATGGGAGGTCGGATTCAGCCTGTGGGCCACAGTCTGCCTACCCTGATGTAAGCGTCCATTGTGTCTCATAAATACTTGTTGGTGTTCTGTCAGTACAAAATATTTTTGAAAGTTTTCTAGTTAATAATACTGTATTATATAAATTTGAAAGTCGCTAAGAGACTAGAGCTTAAAAGTTCTCATCACAAGGAAAAAATCTGTAACTATGTGTGGTTAATAACTAGACTTAGTGTGGTGATCTTTTCACAATATACAGGGCCCGGCAGAAGCAACGCCTGCTTGAGTGTGGTCAGTAGGATAGTAATATGGTGTAATAATTTATAGTTTTAACTTAAACATTTCACCTCAAATGTCATACGGTGTGCTTGAGTGTGATATTGTTATGCTACAGAATTACATACTTATGCTTTTGTAATAAAAGATTTTGTAATAAGAAAGGATTATTTGTGCCAGACCCTATATACAAATATCGAATCACTACGTTGTACATCTAAAACTATTATGTCAATTATATCTCAATTAAAAAAAAAGACTGTTGTTTAAGGCAATGCCATCGCATTATATACCAGAATAAGGTATATGTTCCTTTAATGTATTCTGATGGTCCACACAGACTCCTGGATGACTTAAGACCATACATCAAGAAGGGGAGTAATCAGAGGTATGCCCTCTGAGGAAAAGAAAAACCTTTCCATGACCAGCCACGTTCGGTCACCACAGCTCTAGAGCTCTGCCGCTCAGAGTGGTCCCCGAAGCCACAGCACCAGCATCGCTTGGGAGCAGGACAGAAATGTAGAATTTCAGGTCCTGCTCCAGACCTACAGAGTGCGACTCTCCATTTAAACACAATGCCCAGCTGATTCCTATGCACACTGAAGCCTGAGAAGCACAGCACTGAAAACACAGCCGTCACTGAATTAAAGCAGCATGTGAACAGGCAGAGAAGTTCCACCAATGTAACTTCGAAGTGAGTTTGTTGGCTTCAGGGCACCTCATCTTTTCAGGAGCTTCTTAGTCAACAAACAATGTATTTTATATATTGTATTACTATCTCACATATTTTAAAACCCCATTACCAATTTGAAACTTCCAAAATCAAATATGGAAAGGTAACACCTATGCTTCTAGGGTGGGCATGTTGAATACATGACATGTTTTCAGGTGTACTACTAGAATATTATACTTTCTTCTAAATTAGCAAAAACTCACCTGAAATGCTTATGAGATGCAATAATTTATCTCTCTGAGTATTTCCTAATTTTTCTTAGACATTATACGTTGTATATATATGAAAAATCTATTAAAAGTTATGTTTTGTTTGCAAATCTTGAGGATTCAGGGTTCCCTCTCACCCCCATGCTTCCACTGCTCATGGGTTCAATTAATCAACAAGTATTTATTGAATACCCACAATGGGACAGGCCTTGAGGACAGAGGGTGAATAATACAGAGGAGTACCTGATTTTACAGTATATACAGATCTGTACAAAGAACAGCACGTCAAGAAGGAGATACTCTCTGGTCTGCAGTTTACCTTGATTTCATCAAGGTCGTCTGGGTTTTTCACTCGTCGGAAATAACTAGAGTTGACTCTGCATGGCTTCATCCAGGCAGGCTGATTCAGGTTGGGATCCTCAGCAAATATTTCCTCAAAAATCTCTTTTGTTAAATCAAAAACCGCCTTAACAGAGAAAAAGAAAATGAAATGGCTAAGAACCTAAATTTCAGACAAGAGAGAAGTTTAAAAGTTATAATTATCCTTCCACGTTACATACCTGTTTGTAGACCCTTTTACTAGTGCTTTCTAAATCCAGACCCTTACTGGCACAGCCAAGCAGCTCTGTAGGAAAACTGATGCTCTGAAGGTCATGACCTAACTCCTTCCATTTCCAAAGTTCCTCTGCCGCGCCATGTACAAGGACCTCTACTTCCTCTGCCGTGTGTGGGACTGCCAAGAGTGTTTCACAGGGCTTTGGAGGGGCTCTTTTAGGTTCTGCCAGGAGAGGCACAATGGTTTCTTCTGCCTTATTTTTTTGGATCTTGTGAGAAGAGCTCAAACCAAAATCTTCATCAAACCAGTCTTGATCATCTCCCAGTACACTCAGGAACTCCCGGCTGATCTCGAGTTCAGCAAGTCTCTTAGCGAGCTCTTCTTGCCCACTGGCACCAAACACTGGACTCTCCTGCAAGAAATGGAACCCTTCAAATAGAGCCTATTTAGTGACCTCAGATCACTGAAGTCTTTTCTTTCTTTCAGACAAAGCAAATATATTATTTGTATATTTACTGTATCTCTAATACATAAGCAAAACAAAAACAATAATCGTGGCTACTAATAAACAATTTAAGAAAAATCTATTCTGCTTCCCAAAATTCTGCTTATATGAGCTGATTTTTTATAAAATGTTTATTGATTAGTTTTTGTTTCCTTTTTGTATCATCATTTTTCTGTTTCTGTAGAACTCTCTTTTCTCTGGGATATATGGAAATGGGATATGAAATTTCTCATCTTTTGTGATTACCTGGTCAAGTTACTCAAAATCATTACTTTTCTTCAATTGTCCAGGGACAACCTAAACAAGCTGAGGGTCCGAATATATGTCATAAAGAATATAATTCAGTTTTACCAGAGTCAATATCGCAACTGGTAATCTTTGCAGGGCAACTATTACTGAATAGATATGGGGAAAAATAATTTCATAGGCAAAAAAGAACTGGGTTGAGAACCATAAAGCTCCATGGAATAGGTTTTTTCAACAAATCTGCAAGGGAATCTAACCTGTGAACGGAATTTAGGGGTTGTCAATCTAGCATAAACCTGCCAGTGTTTGTGACAATCCTACAGTGACCACTCATGACATAATAGAGAATGATTATACTTCCGACAGGAAAATAGTTACGAGATTTTTAAAAACTAGTATAGTGATCTTCATCTAATAAACACCACATCACAAAAAAAACCCATCTGTAATAAAACGCACTACAAAGGTAAGGTTAATTGACACTGCTTCCAGGCAAAATACTTACAGGTCTGGGACACATATCTGGTGAGGAAATCTCTTCTTTTTCATCATCTAATTCAGACCTTAAGAAACAACCTGGAACACTTGGTGATTGCTCCTCGAGATTTGGGGATAGGCCTTGGGGTGGTCCTTTCTTTTGATCATCATCAAGAAGTTCTTGATTGCTAAGCTGGATTTTCTCTTTCCTGGCTTTTTTAATTTGTTGTAGTTGACTGACTGTGTCCGTCACAAAGACTTTTAGTAAACTGTCTGTTAGTAAGCTGACTGTTTCAAGTTGTTGCTTTGACTTTTTTTCCTCACTTAGAGATGACCTCAGCTGGGCTTCTAGCTGGTTCTTTTCTCTTGTTAAAAGGTCCAGCAGTGGGGTAGAAAGCTTTTCTGAAACCTCAGGATACAGGTTCTCCTCTTTCTCTGTAAACTGCTGTGGCTTCTTTAATTCTTCAGAAAAGGTATTGTCTAAAGTATCATCTTCTACAGCAATGGAAACCTCTTCTGCGGCACCAGAAACAAGGTCTTTGTTTTCCTTTGAAGAAATCAATGAAGCCACCAAAGACTGCTGGTGAACTTGGACTTCCCCAGAAATATCCTGTATATTGTCTGTTTCTATTTTAAGGCTTCTATCAAGTGAGGCTCCTACATCATCCATACTAGGTAAAGATTTCTCATATAAATATTCAATTGCACCCTTTTCTCTGCCAAACGTGGGATCTTCTGTATCTTTTTGTTCTTGGTTATTGTAGTGATATTGTTCATCTAAGTAACAATCTTCCTCTTCATTTATGTCTACATAGTCTTCAAAGTTTTCTGGAATGTGAGATATTTTTTGAGGAGGGGCAAAAATACCATGCTTCTCTTTGCACACAAAGTATACAATGTCATCATATGTTCCATTGTTATTTCCTTCAGGTTTATCCAACTCCACTCCAGCCCAAAATCCTTTAGCAAAATTAGTCACACCTTTGAATCGAAGAGTTCCAGGCTGAACATTGCCAATCAACACCCTATCGCCAATGTGGAAATCAAGTAACTCATCCGCAACAGGAACGGAAGCCAAAGAAGGGGATTCAGTAACTCCCTGCCCATGCTCCACATCACTGCGCTCCTTACTTTTCATAAGCTCAGTGGGGGACTTGAGTTCTAATAGCCTTTCGGAGTGGATTTTGCTATGGACAGAAAGGCTTTTCTCACTGAGGCACTCACTGATTTCATCATCAGTACCAAAGCTACTGGCTCTACTTTTGGAGCTTCTTGTTGGCTGTGACTTATCTCTGCAAGACTGAGAGTCTTTCCTGAGTGACAACAAAGATGACACCTCAAAGTCATCTTTGCACAATTCAGCTGAAATGTCTTTCTTGAAAGAAGACACTTCAAAGTCTTCAGAGTATGATATCTCTTTAGGAGCAAAAAGATGTTCTGACAGAGACAAGTCCCTTTCCTTCATGTTCTTTTGTTGATGAATATCTTCTTCTCTTTGGATGTTTCGACTGTGATCCATATCTTGGTCTGATTGTCTCTCTTTCAACTCTTCTTTATTTAGGTTTTCAATGGCTAATCTAATTAAGTCTTTCTGAATATTTGTAGCATGTAAAGGAAGATCTTTCCTTGAAAGAATTTCAGGTGAATCTCCCTGTTCCAGGTCTAGTTTCAGTAAGACATCAGACCTCCTAGATTGTTCAACACAGGCCTCTTCAATGGTACTCTCCTCCAATTTTGTGTATTTTACTTCTTGTGTTTCTGATTTTTGACTAGCCTCTTCTTCAACAGCCTTGGCCCCTGACACATCCAGAATTCTATTAGGGGCGTTTAATTCTTTGGGAAGAGGTAGCGAAGGCATATTTTCTAGAGAATCTCCAGATTCTGCTCTGGTTTTCCTTGATGATCTAAGAACTGGAGATGAAGTCTGAAAATGCTCTTCTATTCGACTGTCCAATTCAGCCACTCTCTTCGCATATGCAGATAAAGATCTTTCCGACACCGATCTCTCAGAACCTGCCAATGCAGCATCTGAAAAGAAAAAAAATCCCATAAACATTATTTAATTGCGATCTCTCAATTTCCGGAACTAAAATTCAAATAAAAGCCAAATCTTCGTGAGGAAACATTTTGGTCAATAAATATTACCTGTTTTGGTTACTATATTAGGTACATTTTCCCTTTAAGAGAATGTATTGTACCAACAATAAACAAACATTTAAAATGACTGAAAATTTAAAATTACAATAATTTCTTAAGTGTTATTCTAACTTAAAAAGTGAAGAAAAATGGATTCAAGTTTATGGAGTCATTGATTTACATGATCATTCTCAAATCCTGTAAAACCAGAATTGTGTGATAAATATTACATACATTCTTCAAATAGGAAAGCAATAAAGGAGGGACAAACATACTTCTATATATACTTCTAAAAGAATGAATTTCTCTGGGGATTTTAACTAAGTTCTTAAATGCAAAAAATGAAAATGAAAAAGACCAACTATTTCTGCAAATATAGCCCTTTAAGAGCTTAAATTGAAAAGAAAAATAAGTAAGATTTGATGTGCTAACAAACCAGGAATTAAATGTTTGAATTCAAATTGCTGTTTCACCATTACTCAGTAGGCTTTTCATGTCTCAGTTTTGCTTTATTTTCTCATTGACTTATACATTATTTTCAATAATTCTTATCCTTCTTTGGATTAAATTGAAAAAATATATATATATATAACCACTTATCCTGAGAAATAGTAGAGGCTAAAAATATACATCTTCAGAAACAAAAGCTGATTAAGAAAGAATTTAGAGATGGTGCTGACATACACTCAGGCATTTTGGGTTAATGTCTTTATACCTCAGTTTTTAATCATAAATTTGAGATAATACACAACTTATGCATAATCAATAAATCACTTTAAAGTATAAAAGTAACTTAAAATATTAATCTATTATCTTTAAGAAATTCACTTTTTAATCAAAAAGCTGTAGAAGGAGAGTCATGCAGGCATCAGCATAAATCCTCAGACTATGTGGATATGGTGTCATTATTTTTTCTAGTTACATACCAACATATTCAGCGATAGACTCCAGGGATCCTTTGGAACGTTCTGAGTCTGTTAGTGATTTCCAGTTCTTTGCTGTTTCGGATCTGAAGTACAAATTAATGAACGGAAATAAATGTATGGCTGATACTACGATAACTAACAACAAAAAGGAGTCAATTCTTAGAAAACCACTTCTTTGTTCTCTGCAGAAGTTATTCCAACCATTGCCACTTTCATCAAGCCTATTTCTGACCCTCATCTCTCTGAGTGCATGATTTTGTGTCTTTTAATGAGAAAAACGGAGGCCATCGGCATGAACTTTCTTGCCTTCAACCTTTAACCTACAAAATTATCTGTAATTCACAGCCATTCCAACTGACTTTCCTCCTGTCTGCAGGGAAGAAAAAGGTATGTCTCTCAACACTTGTTTGAAGCTAACTGTTCAAACCTCATTCTGCCCCAAGTCCCATGCCTTTCCACAGCCTCACTGACGGTACTCCCCAATGGCCCATTCTCTTTCCTACAGTCTTGAGTCTTTCATTCTGGAGACTTTCCCCCCTCGGCTTATACATATGCCTCAAGCCTCAAAAAAAAAACTGCCCCCCTCAATTCTTCATTCCTCCACCTCATGCTTCTGTCTCTCATTTGGCTTCTACTCCTGCCTTTTCTAATGCTCTTAAATGTTGCTATTTTATCACATTTAGTACTTCGCTTCCTTTTATTCCCTCTGAATGCTGACCCTCTTTGGGTGCTGTTGCTATCAGTATGGCTTCAGCCACCATTTATATGCTGCTTGACACCACATGTCTAACCCCGACATCTTTCCTGGACAATTCCACTTAGATGAACTATGGACACCTCGAAATTAGCATTTTGAAACCAAAATCATGAGCTTCCCACAAAAGGACGCCTGAGGATTACTGTATAGTTTTTAGGTTGAGGAAACCTTGGTCTAATCGAATACTGAAAAGAAACCTGGGAACCATCTTAGATTTCCCCGGCCTCCCTGTCTAGCCCTTTGGTTAGCCAAGTCTACTTCTTAAATATCCCTAACGTTTCTTTCCTGTTCTCTACTCCTATTACTGCTGGTTCTCTGAGGCAAGGCTTAGGCTGCGTTCTCCCACTTCTAGGTTTACTCCTTTTCTTCCCTTCGTATTGCAGTCAGAAAGGCCTCTCTACACACAAATACGACTGCATCA
This sequence comes from Mormoops blainvillei, assembly GCA_004026545.1. Classification (NCBI taxonomy): domain Eukaryota; kingdom Metazoa; phylum Chordata; class Mammalia; order Chiroptera; family Mormoopidae; genus Mormoops; species Mormoops blainvillei. The sequence goes on from PVJD01006363.1 coordinate 40,163, forward strand.
TTCTCTGATTAAAACCCTTCAGCAGCCTGGTTAATAAAACTCTAAAAAAGCCATTCAAAACTCTAAAAAAGCCATTCAAAACTCTAAAAAAAGTTCAATAGTATATTATATAGAAATTAAAATAAAATTTATAGTTTATAATGAAAAAATGTATATGTAACAAAAATACACAAAAAATCTAAGCAAAAAACATCCTAGAAAGAAAGAAATCTAATTGTTGACGTTTAGTTCTGGGGATAGTTTGGTATGGTATGATTTAAACTTTTTTTTTTTACTGCTTATTAATATTCTACTAATAACAGTAATTAATACATAGTACTAATTATGTGTCAGGCTCTAACTTAACGTCTTTTAACCCTCACAACAAGTTCATTAGTCAAGTGTTATTATAGGAACATAAAGCTCTATTAAAAACTGAAGCACAGAGACATTAAATAACTTGATCCAAGTTGAATAGCTGGCTAGTACTGGAGCCAAGATTCAGGCTCAGGTAATGTTAAATTAATTGTAATGAGCCAGTATTGCTTTTGTAACAAACAAAAAATTTTTCTGAAATATTTCTTTGAAAACTTGAAAGGTTTTACATCTTCTAAAAGATAAAATAGGAACTTACTAAAAATGAATATACATTTTTCACAATTTGGTTTTTATTTTTCTAGTTTCCTCTCCTAACCCCAGCCAAACCCTATTACGTCCAGCTTCTATGACATGTGTTTGGTCATCCATGAATGCCCTTTTCTCTGAAATGTCCGCCTATTTCTCAGTCCCACTGACCTGCCGAATCCCTACTCACTGTTCAAAATTTACTTTAAATATTACAACCTAACTTTTTAATTTACCAAATTATATATTCTTATGTTGCTACTTAGTGTCTCTGTATTTGCATTTACTGGTTGCACAGTATTCTACCCTGGAAAGGACCACAATTTACCAGGCTATTCAATCATTTTTGGACATAAAGACTGTTTCCAATGTTTTACTAATATAAAGGATATTGTGATAATATGTTCTTGCAAATAGAGGTTTCTGGTACCCTTATTTTCTCAAGCTGGATTTCCAGAAGTGGAATTATTGAGTCAAAAGTTACAAACTGCTTTTGACTTTTGAAACATGGCCAAACTGTTTTTTTAAAGGTCTATCCAAGCTTACAGTGCTACGACTGGCAATACTAGAGAACACTATTTGCATTGCACCTGCCAGATTTCAGGATTCAAAATATATTTTAAAATCTGTACCTTATTTTAAACTTGCTTTGTAATGATATCATATATAATCATTTTACTTTTGTAAAACTAAAAATATAAACGCGTATTTTTACTATTACAATTTCACAATTACTTTAGATAGCTTCTACTAAAAATATTTCCTTAATCTTTTCTCAAACAAGGCAGAATATAAATAAGTTGCCAAAAATTTCTACCTGTGTAGTGGAAGGGGCTTGATCTTGGGTTTTTCAGAAGCTGAGGAGAACGTTTTAATCTGAGGCTTGGCTGTTGGTGATGTTTCCAAATCTCGGCTAAGCTCGGCTTCAGTTTTCTTAATGAATTCATCATATGACTAAGTTTAGAAAAATCAGAGGAATCACTATACAGAATTTTTAAAACTATTTTATATTACAAAATAGAGTATTTTATAAAATATTCAAACAGTAAAGAAGATGTAATGTACAAATCGTCCTCCCAGCATGAATATTGTCCCAGGGGAGCTCTCTCAACAGTCACTTGGACCATCTTTTTGAAATGCTCTATGTATAAGCAAGACATAGAATTGTAATCCTAGTATCAATTCGAAAATGATAAAGTCTCAATCTGGAGAATCTTAATACTCATGAAGCAGTAGTTCAGGCACTGCCACATTAAAAATCTTTAGTGGGGATGTAATTACTCTTTAAAGGGTGGCCTAATACTTCCATGCAGCCCTTATGCGGAGTTTTGATGGTAGTGAGCCTCTCGAGGGGGTAAGCACTTAGGAACACAGGTCCTGAAGACAGGGAAGGGTGGTTGCAAGTATGATAGTTCGGGAAACGTTTCCTAGTTATTAGCCATTCTATAAACAAAATTTCACTAATGTATAATTCTAATTTGTATGAAATCTAAGGAAAGCTCTCCGTCTATTAAATCTCTCCTTCTGGGCTAAAATCCCTACTTTTACATTTCTCACTATTTGAGACTATAAGTATTATGTTCAACGTTATATGTTTAGTGTGTCTGGCTCAAAGCAGACTGTCAATAAATATTACAGAATGAATCAATGAGCAGGTGGATGTTTGTCTATTGCTAAAGATCCCTAAAACCTGGGCTAAAATCCCTACTTCTATGAGTCCTACCATCCATATTACCTTCCTCTGAATTCTCAATGTTTTAATAAAGGAACTTCTGGTATTAAACATATACTACAGCTAGATGCTCTAACTTGCTAGGTATATATGAAGACTGTGACATCTCAGGTCTGAAAGTGATACTTATATAATTGATTTATTAAATCTGTGTTCAAATAAAATATAAAAGGTTTTTTTAATGTGAATTGCTATGGTTATGTATTTCTCCATCACATATGAAATTTAGGTTTTTTAAACCTAAACACAGAGTTTTTTTGTCTTTATTGAAAGCATTAAATAAAATGCTGACTAAAATAGATTTTATGGCTCTTCTCTAGAGATCTTTCTGGCTAACATATCATTTATGAACATTTTTGAGCAATGCTAGTCAATCTAATAGTATTCCATGTAGCTTTCAGTGGTTCACAACCTATAGTGGTGCTTTTAGATGTTGGGCCCCAGCCTGGGCCAACCAAATAAAAATCTCCGGGAGTGAGCCTGGAAATTTGTTTTTTTTCAAAAAGCTCCTCAGTTCATTCCAATGTGTAGTCAGGTTGAAGACTACTGACCTATGGGATGAAGTCAAAACTCATCGGTTTGTTTTCTAAGGTCCTAAACATGATTCTTCATTTTTAAATTTTGTTCTCCACTACTTTCCAACATGAACTTCCCAGTATGGTCGTTGTATCTTAACCCCTTTTTCTTAATTCTAAACATCTGTGTGACTCGGGCTGGTATAGTTCAATGGATTGAGCGTTGGCCTGCAAACCAAAGGGTCACCAGTTCGATTCCCCAGTCGGGGCACATGCCTGGGTTGCGGGCCAGGTCCCCGGTGGGCAGTGTGCGAGAGGCAACCACACACTGATGTTTCTTTCCCGCTCTCTCACTCCCTTCCCCTCTGTCTAAATTAATTAATTAAATAAAAACAAAACACATAAAAAAAATAAAAAATAAACATCTGTGTGAGTTTCAATCCCAGTTCCCGACCCCATTGTGTGAATGCCTATTTTCTGCAGATCTGTTAGCAGGGCCTATCTTCCAGATGGAAGATAGTATAGTGTAACGGCAACAACAGTAAGGCACAGGATTTGGAATTAGAGTTAGATTAAAACCCTAGCTTTACCATATGTGAGTTATGTGTCCCTAGATATCATCAAGCTCACTGAAACTTAGTTTCCTTCTCTGTAAAATAGGGATAGTAATATCCACACCTTGTTGCTTTGAGAATAAGGTGAAAAATATATTTAAAGTAATTAGCTGACTTCTGGGCATATAAATAGGCACCTGAATATTTGATGAGTAAATTAATAAATGTAGGAGGAACACATGTTTGTTGTTATCACAACGAGAACAATTAAAAGGACAGAAATTTTGGCTACACATAACAGAGCTTTCTAATACTTAGAGCACCTCTGGTCCAACAATGAAACCAACTGCCTTGAAAATTTGAAATTTCCTATTACTGAAAGTGTCTGGGTAGAAGCTGAATGATCTTCTCTGGCGATGCCATGAGAAGGGGTTCCTGTGCTGGGCAGGACGTTCCAACCAATTCTATAATGAACTCTAGGCTGGCAGGATGTATGTAAGCAACAGGGAAGCAACCAGAAGCAGGGACACTTGAAAGGCTAAGCAGGCGACAGACACAAGAGGTCATAAGGGCTCCGAATAATTTGACGGCAATGGATAGGAATGAAAAGGGACAAGCAAGAGACTTTAGAAAAAGGAACCAATGGTATCGGGTGACTAAGTAAATAGGAGAAAAGAGAATGAGGAAGCTATCGAAACGAGGGATCTACCTATAGAATCAGAGAAGGCTACTGGATCTGGGGAGAAGAGTCAAGCTTACAGTTATTTAGGAGCCGCCCCAATAGTACAAAGAGCTGTACTAGTAAGTTGTGTGGCAAGAAAAATCATTTTTCTAACAATAAAAAAAATTGTTTTTAAAAGGCAGTAATAATTTCAATAGCTAAACTTATTTACCTAACAGTTCTTTGCTTAAGAGAGCATGGACATCAATCTTTCATGGGTGTAATCTTTTTTATTCAGGGAAAAAACCTTATTTTAATACTTTAATTCATTTTAATATTTAATACTTAATATTATAATATTTACCATTTAAATGTCATATTTAACTTAATGTTTTAAGCAAGAGTTTGTTTAGATAGCCTCAGTTTTGGTTTTCTTTTTAAAGAGTTAGAATAAAATGTGGCACCAAGCTAATACTGAAAACTCCTAATTCATTACTTTATTAACAATATTAAAAACATTTGAGGCTTCATATCTACATTAACCTTGACATTAAACCCCTTCCCTCCCAGGTCTAACCTCTAACTGTTTGATTAAGCTGGCTTCTTGGGCTTTCAGTCTTTCCTTCTGCCTTTTTTTCTGTTCCTTCTTCAACTGGTCCACAACTGACTTTCTCTTCCGCAGCTCATCCTTCAAAGCTCTGATCCTACCTTCAATGTCACTCTGGTCAGATGTCGTTTCTGAAAGAGATACAAAATCTTTCATGTAATTTTAACTTAAGACTAAAGCTAAGTCACCACTAATAAAAAGCAGCAATGTAATATTCCATTTAAATAAAGTCAGTCTAGAAACTAAAATAAAATAATATTGAAAAATAACTTTAAAAAAAGTAAAATGAACCTAACTTTAAAAAATAAATTTGAGCCCTGGGTGGTGTGGTTCAGTGGACTGAGTGCCGGCCTGCAACCCAAAGGGTCACACGGGTTTGATTTCTGGTCTACGTCACATGCCTGGGGTGCAGACCAGATCCCCAGAAGGGGGCGCATGAGAGACAATCACACATTGATGTTTCCCTCTCTTTCTCCCTCCCTTCCCATCTCTAAAAATAAATTTTTAAAAAATTGTTTTTAATTATAAAAAATTAAAAATAAATTAGAGTTTCTGATTAAAAAAATGTATTAGTGATCTGCATCCCTCCTTTCCCCTGATCTCTGTTTTTTTGGTGGGGATGGTCCTCCTATTTATTTTCACTTCCTAATAGTAGTATTTAGAATTATAAATAAATCTCACGGCACCGTGTCTTGGAAAGATAAGCAACTGGAAGTTGAAAAATTTTTAGGGTTGTGAAATTTGGACATTCTGTAAGGAATTATTTCCTGATGACAAGTTAGTCATATTTAACTGTCATTCCCCTTAGTTATTAATAGATAATTTAATAGTTTTTAAGTCATATTAAAATCAGACTAGAATTTTACCATTTTAAACTGATGAGTCATCAGCTGATGTCTTAATACCACAAAAAAGGAAAGAGAAATTATAAAGAAATATACTCTGCTGTAACCTTTCTTTGGAAGCTCTTAAAATATTTAAAATAACTGAAATGAAGCTAATTAAATCTTATTTTCTTCCCAAAAGTTCATACACATACATGTACACATACAAAGTAGCTGTCTGGTCACAGCAAAATCATGAAAAAGACATTTCATTATGATTAGTGCCACATACATATATGAAACAGGTATCATTTAGAGATACTGTTTATTTCACTACACATGGGAATGACATACAATAAAAATGACTATTCCTTACACATCCTCTTTGAATCACAATGGTGTCATTTCCAAACACTAATGTTGAATGAGACATTTAATAGCTTTACAATAGAAATATTATTGTATACAAATCTGAAGATGCAGATATACAACTACAACTTTACATCATAAATTTATAACCAAAGTTGTTTTTCAGATACTTCAGATTAAAATGTATAACTAGTTACAGATTTATTTAAATACAAAAAGATCAGTGTTTTCTTTTTGTAATGTAACCCAAATATCTAAGTTAGAAATAAACTGAAGTTCCTGTTATTTCTATGTCACTGACATTAGGTATATACTAGGGAAGTTATGCCCATTTTATACCAGTAGTGACATCATACTGAGCCCTTAGCTTGGGCAAAGCTCACTACTTACTAATCGACACTCATAAAATGAAGTAATAAAGGCCATTTTCTACTCTGGATCTACTGCTGGTTGATTCATAAGGTGTTTGACGCTCACTGATTTATAGAACTGGTGTGAAGGTTAAATAAGGTACGTACAGTATATAGCACAGTACCTGGACTACTATAAAAGCTCAATAAATGGGGGCAGTATTAATACTCATATAAAACAAATAGTTTTATGTGGCAATATTTTAGTTAATATATTTTTTAGTTTAAAAGAGATGGTGGTGTGGAGAGAGCTACTGACTATCTCCCTCATGCCTTTAATTTCTAGAAAAAATAATCAATTGGTTGCAGAGTTAAAGGTTCTGAACTCTTGGTAGGTTTTATAGTGATTCAATTGATGATTCCAGTACAATAATTGGGGGAAGGATTGCAGGCTGAGCTCAAAATTACAATCTTTCTAAAATAAAGTATAAACTCATACCTTTGATCTTCTAAACTGTGTATTCTTTTAGCCTGATTAGCTTTATGTGCTTCCAAAACTTGAGACATTACTTTGATAAAATTTCAAAGGAAACCACTATACTCAAACAGGCTGAGTTACAACTTTATCAAAAAAAGAATTATTTTAATTAATGTATTTAAAAAACTGCATATACCAGCAGTGATTTTTCTAATAAAAATAGCTTTATTGTCTTTGGTTGTGAAGAGTTAATAGTAGTCAATGAGAAACTTGGAGTTTTTAGATGAAATACCTTGGGAAATGTTTATATTTTTAAATACTAAAGAAACCAAAAGTGTACGAATTAAGGGTAATTAGAAATGACATAAAAGTCTATAAGACTGCATAGGAATACATTATATATCTGCCCAAATCTACTATTACTGCATAGTATTTATCATCAGTAATATATATGGGAATCTCTGGAATTTTTTTTTTTTTTTTTACCCAAGTAACTCTCTAGATGAATACATTGTCTTTATGGCATTCTTTCCTACAGGGTTTGTGGGAGGTGGGGGAAAGTGGAGGTGGCAGGTAAATGATGTTTCAGTTTATAACCTGATGGATAGAATAACTTAATTAAAAATTAAGTTTCTGATTATTTAACACATGCTGACTATATTAATTTGGTTGATAACAAACTATCACTTAAATGAGAAAGGTATTATATAATTTTGCTATATTAAAATTTATCACTTCCATAAATACTATATATAATGCTGTCATCATGAATACATAGATGGCATCTATAATTTAGAAATCCTGGAGCTATTTTTCTAAAACTATTCTTACCAATGAAAGAGAATCTTACAACTATTATCATTAACCTTGGTGTGTAAACTTATCCAACAATGGTTAAGATATTTCATCACTACAGATGGAAAACATTATCCAGTATGGGAAAGACATTTGAAGAAAGTCAACAGCAAGTAATAAAACCAAGATAAGAATCCTTGTTTCCAAGTATCAAGTGTATGACTACTGATGTGTTACTCTACTGGCAATAACTTTTTACCAGAGGATGTGAAAGCAAACATATAACAATATTACTAGCTTTCTTTTTTTAAAACAATTTTTATCAACAAAACACATTTCTCTTTTTTTTTATTAAAGCTTTGTTTTAAAAAATCAATTTTAGAGATAGAAAGGAAGGGAAGGAGGGAGAGAGAGCAAGAGAAATCTTGATTTTTGCTGTTCCACTTATTTATGCATTCATTGGTTGATTCTTCAACTGGGTGACCCATTAATTCCATTTCTAAGAATTTATTCCTACTGAAATATTCAACAAGAATATGTATACATATTATATAATGTTTATTACAACATAATACGCAGCTACAAATTTTTTTAGAATATCTAAATGACCATGATAGGGAAATGATCACATAAACTACGGTCTATCTACTCTTTGAAACATTGTTCAGTTATTCAAAGAAAAAGGGAGATCTATAAAGACGGGTGTGGAAAAAATCCCATGATTTACTGCAGTTTGAAACATTGAAAACAAAGGGGGTAGAGAACAGACTCAAAGACCAAAAAATATATATTTTTTTGTTTTTCCTTTACTAAATGCTTACTCTCAAAAGTAAACTGAAAATGAGCTCAGAAGGCACACATTCAATATGGTATTAATCTTCCTCAGAATCCTACATAAACTGAGCATTGTCTCTCTAGATACACTTTCCAAGGTCAACTAACTCCTTGAAGTCTTTTAAAGTAGAGGCTGCTCATTCTTTCAAAATCTATATACTATAGAGGTTTATAGCAGGAGAGAGGTTACAGGAAAACAGATATTTTTTTCTGTTTTCCTCACTGCTATTTGCAGTCTCTCCTCCACTCTTCCTCTGTTGAGCTGTATGCTATCCTGCTCTACCACCTCCCCGTCTCTCCTTATGATCATCATTAATTCATTCAAGAAACATTTAATAAATACCTACCACATGCAACAGAAAGTACCTGCTAGGTTCTGGTGCTACAACTGTTAACAAAACATAGACTCTCCTTTCCAGGAGTCTATATTCTAGTAGGAAGACCTGCTGGGTAACATTTGGTTGCAACTGATGTGCTGTCTGATACAAGAAATGGAAGCACAGAGTGCCATGGGAACACATAAGCACGCCTGACACATGGAAAAAAATTCTACAAATGCCTGATGGATCAATGATGCCCATTAACACCAGAGATATAACACCAAAGTTTGTCATATTTAGTGTAATTAGAGATGTAATTAATTATCAGTAAAAGGCAAATTATATATAAGCAATTTAATCTTGGTAAGAAAAAAGACTTAGCAAAGGCAACAATGGATAACATCAAACCAGCATATGGTTAGACAAAACTTATTAAGAGAAACTCAAATATAGTACAAAGTAAAAAAATTTTCATTATTAGTCTTACCTGATTGTGTCATAGACAATGACTCATCTGACCAGCTGTAACAGGGTTGATGGGACTTGACAGGTAGGCGACATTGTCCTCCAGTCCTATGACTTCCTTTGCCAGACTCCTGCTTTGACACAGATGTGCAGCTTTTGGGAGGTGACTGTTCAAACAGAAAACCAAATGGGAACTGTTTTGTGATATAGTTGTAAATTTTATTTAAACTCGAGATACTAACCAGTTAAAGATAGCATTTACAAAAAATTTTAAATAACTCTATGACATAAAAAGTGAAAAAAGTTTATAAATTTTACAAAAAAAGACCTCAATTTTTTTAAAAGTACAGAAAAAACATTATTAAAAAAGCATGGTATAAAAGATGTTTATAATAAACTAGGAGTAGCTATTGTATAAGTGATATTTATCCTCTTTTTAATTAAAAAGTGGGTATCTCTTCAACATCGTAGTTTTGTTTCCTTTGGATATATATCCAGATATGGAAATGCTGTATCACATGGTAGTTTTCCACCCACAGATGAATGAGTAAAGAAAACGGGGTATATCATTTGTGACAACGTGGACAGATCCTGAGGCATTATGCCAAGTGAAATTAAGTCAGAGAGAAAGACATATACTACATGATTTCACTTATATGTGGAATAAAAAAAAACCCAAACTCATAAAAAAACAGATCAGATTTATGGTTACCATCCTTTTACCAGAGGCAGGGGATGGGGAATGGGAGAACTGGGGGAAGGCAGTCAGAAGTACAAACCTCCAGTTATAAGATAAATAAATACTGAGGCTATAATGTACCACAGGATGACTACAGTTAACACTGCTGTGTGACATACTTGAAAGCTGCTAAGACAGCAGATCCTCCAAGTCCTTATAACAAGGAAAATAAAATTTTGTAACTACATGAGGTGATGGATATTAACTAAACAGTGTGGCAATCATTTCAAAATATATGTGTACCTAGTTATTCTGTGCCATACATCTTCTACAGTGTTATCTGTCAAATTATATCTCAATAAAGCTGAAAAAATCTGAAAAACTAAGTATGTACTACTTTTATGGAAGGAAGAAAGGGAAGGTGGAAGGGAAGAAGAAAACAGAACGTAAGAAGACTGCCCACAGGAGATAATGGCAAAGGACATAATTTCTACCCCAACATCAAGGAGAAGTGAGAAGGCCTGACATAATTCCTAGCTATCAGCACTTCCTACCCCTGCGACTGTGGGCAAGTTTCCCAGCCTGCTCAGCTTCAGGGTGGGGCTGAACACAGTATCTACAGCACTGCGAGGATAATCCACATACGGCATTTAGCACACAACCTGGCACTTGGTAAGCAAGCACTCAATAAATATTAGTTTTTATTATAAAAACCACTTTAAGGAACATAGTTTTGATTTCCTTGATACATATTTTTTGTGAGGAAAAAAACCCTATTTTTTGGTATTTGATCAGATGATGGCTACCAAACTTCAATAAGGATGCTAGGTTAAATCTAACCAATTTATAAGAAGTAATAAAATAATAAGATTGTGTCAAAAGGCATAGTTTGGTTGTAAACTCCTGAAAGGCAGGAATCATGCAACAAGTTAATTATCTATACAATAAGCCCATTATCAGATAATAACCAAGAAATCACTAACATGATAATTTAAATAGAAGCTTTTTATAATCTAAAAGCATCGTTTTCAAGTATGTGCACAAAGTATTGCAATATTTTGCAACAACATGGAATGGGCTCTTCATTGGATTAAAAAAAAAAGATATTTATCCTCCAAATTTTTCAGATGTTGTAACACACATGACTCTGACTGATTTTCCAATAGGGAAATGCTATTCTTTCTTCACATCCACAAAAATACACTTTAGCAAAGGATACTCCATTCTGAATTTACGTGGATTGCTTTTTTGAAACATAGACAGGGCTTAACGATGTTTGTGCTCATTTAATATTCGATATTGTTAGGTTAAGTCTTTTATATACTTTATAAAATCAAGTTAAAAAGAAAATAAAGTTCAGATTGTAGCTTAAATTTTCCCCAGCTAAGTTTTATTTATGAAGTATAGAATTAAGGACAATGTGGAAAACATTCTTATTCTAAAAATGACCATTATTCTAATTTAGAATCAATAACCACTTCAGATCTGCCTTAAAAAGACGAAACCTTACTTTTATTCTTATTGAGTTATAGAGCAGTTATTAACTACACTGTAGAAAAGGTGCACTGGTATGATTTAAGCTCTTATTATTTCTATTATATGAAAAAAACACAGATTTTAAATTAACTTGTTATGTTCCCACACAATGTCTTTATCAAAGACTTTAGAAGTTCCTATACCCTCAATAATAATAGAGTTACTAGCCTGTAATTTTATAAATGTTGCTAAAGCTAAAAATCATACAGAAGTCTTTAGGAGTCAAAGAAAAGCTTTATTTCTTTTCTTTTTTTTTTTTAAGGTTTATTTATTTTTTATTTTTAGACAGAGGGGAAGGGAGGGAGAAAGACAGAGAGACAAACAACAATGTGTGGTTGCCTCTCACGTGCCCCCTTCCGGGGACCTGGCCTGCAACCCAGGCATGTGCCCTGACTGGGGAATTGAACCAGCGACCCTTTGGTTCGCAGGTCAACGCTCAATCCACTGAGCTACACCAGCCAGGGCGAAAAGCTTTATTTCTATTCAAATGTTATATACTGTATGCTACCAGGTATGAGTGACAGTTGACACTGTCATTAACAGAAGACTGTAACTGTTAATAATATACCTTTTAGACAGGTTTCTTTCTAAAGCTTTAAGATATAAATACACAAAAACTTACATGCTTACTAGGAGAAGTAGAAGATTCCAGTTCTTGTGAAAAAACCATGTCTTCAGTGAGTACACTGTGGTCTGGGCTGCCTGGCTGCTCCTGAACTGTGGACTCACATGGTATGTAGTCAACAGCAGGGCTGCCCAGTTCTTCTGGAACAGAACTTTCACTGTGTAGACGAGAGTAGGAAGGTACTGGAGATTCTGCCTCACTCGTTATTTCTAGGAGGAGAGGGTGAAAACAAGAAAAAGTGGACAATCTTGGTCAAGGGAAATGTTCCACTGTTATACTTTACGTTTGTTTTTATCATGTCACTAGCTGCATTTAGATATAATTTTTTAATCCCATCACTTAATGAGCCACATTTGCTATAAAGTCTGTTAGTCTAATTAAGAATTTTGGCTGACACAAACTGAGAGATTATCTGTAACATATAATCAACTACGATAGTTACTGACACCCTAAGTGTTTGTGAAGATTCAGAGTAATTACAATCACATATTCTTTTAGGAGTGAAAATTGGTTCAGCCACTTTGGAAGACAATTTAGTAGAATTTGGAAAAGATAAAAACACTCTACGATCTAGCAACTCCACTCCTAGGTATACATCCCAGAGAAATCTTGCATATGAACAGGAGGAGGCATGCCTGTGGTCATTAATAGAACTGTTATAATGGTCAAAAACAGGAAGGAATGCAAATGTCTACTGACAGTAAAATGAATAAATGGTGGTTTATTTATATAATGAAGTGGAAAAGGAAAGTTCGCTTCTCTTGCTACTTTGATCTGAGATTTATTACAAATGCTTTTCAGATTTTATTAAGTGCCTTTTCTGAATCCAATCTGTTAAGATGCCATGTATTTTTTCTCCTTTGTCTAAGTAATTCACCACATTATGAATTTTTTAATATGTGTTAAACTCCACTTGGTCATGGAATACCCCATTTTCCATTTCATGGAATTTACCCATTTCTTCTAAGTTTTCAAGTATATTAGCATAAAGGTATTTACGGTATTCTCTCAACTTTCTGATTTCTGCAGCATTTGAACATGTATCACCTTTATTACCCTTAATTATTAACGTTTAAAAAAAATAATGAAGTAAATCTTTTGTTATATTGGGCTTTAGTTTGTAATCCGGGTGGAGTTAGTATTTATTACCTTTCTGTTCTGTTCTCTGTTCCTCCAGTTCTTTCTTAGGAGTTTTAGGCTTTATTAATTCTTTGTCCCAGGCAGCCAAAGCTTGTTTTTCCATTTGACGAATTTCTGCTTCCTCTGCATCTAAACGTCGCTTCCACTCTAGCAGCTCTTCTGCATGCTGTCGCCGTTGCATTAGCTTTTGCTCCCGCTTGGTCAGAAACCTACGGTCACACCATGAAGAACAGTGAGAGAGCAAATCCGCAGGCAGAAATCGCTTTGCGAGCGCTACCACTCATTACCTTATCAACAAGCTGTGTAAAAAAGAACATTCACACTACTCATCTGAAAAAAGTCTGAGATCACAGAAGCTTAGATGAGTCAACTTATTCAGAAAATGAGAAAATTTATGTTTTACTTGTAAGAGCAGCAAAGGAAAAAGAGTAGTAAATTCAGGGAAAATATCTTCAGAACATCTGCACAACCATGACTGATAATATATATTCATTTTTCACAGTGATTCTTTTTCATAAGAGAAGACATAAGGGAATTTTTTCTGAAGGCTCAGGCTAGAAAACACACAAACTCAACAAAGATCAAACCAACAACAAAAAACAAACCCCAAAGCCCCCAAATAAGCAAGCAAACAAAAAACGTGTTCATGTCCCGTTTTGACTTTTATTTTCAAATTCAATCTGGTTTTGCTTCAGGTATAGTGAGTTTGGTAGCCATTACCTAAGAGATACAATGTCAGGTGTTAATCTGTTTTTCATGGAGAGAACGCTGAGTACCAGTCAGAGGCTGTTTGCATATAAACGTAACTTTATTTACTGGAGTAAAAGGACGCACCAAATGTCTCAAATTTCTTAATTTAACCCCATCTTTGAAATTAACAGCCCAATATATCTTAGCTTCTAAACATTAGGAGAAATTAGTGATTTAAGAAAAGTTTTTTGAGTAGTTAAAAAGCTACTATTAAGCTTTTCTCAAATGTAGATGCCACAGCTTAATAAAAGGTGCGCTACTCATGTGACTGGTATTAGATCTGTAGTGGTAGCTATTCAACAGAAATGCACCCAGGCATCCAACAAACACTTAATATAAAGCACAAGAACTGTCACTCCACTTCTTGAACAGTCAGCATGTCAAATTAATGCAGGAACAAAAAGGTTTCTATGGGACATTTGACAAGAGGCCTCTAGGCTGTTAGGGAAAAAAAAGAAAGAAAAAAAAAGAAGCAAACAAAACAAACAAAAAGAACGGAGCATGCTCTATCAAAGAGTGCACTGAAAAAGGTGCAGTTACCTGACCAACTGGTTGTAGATATACAGCTGGAATTTGGGATGAAGGTTGGGAAAACAGACACTGAGAGAGGCCCAGTGATGAGACGTAAAGACAGAGAAGAAGTAGTGAACAGGAGAGCAGTGTCTACAAAATAAGGAGGAAGATTTTAAAACCAAGAGATCAAGAGGCAGAAAGAATGAGAAAGGGAAAGCATAAGAGCTGAGTGAAGAACTTTTAATATGTTTCCTGAAGAACATCATAAGCCGCTTGGTTAAAGCAAGTGTTATTCTCTGTGTGACATATAAAACACGAACTTTTTATAAATCTTACCAATGATTTCTGAATAAACGTGACTTTCTTCTTACATGTTGCTTAACCATCATCTATACTTCCAGGTAAATTTACTTGTTTGTGAATAAAGTAATAAGAAGTACGTAGTGGAGCTAAATATGTTTTCTCATAAGCTTTAACATAAAAGTACAACAATTATGGATGTGAATCTATATATCAGCAATTCTACATGCATATGTCATCATGAGCAAGTGATTTTTATATCTGTACCTTGTCATATACTTTAAGTCTTGAACTTAAATTAAAAAGCATTACATTTGCCTTACTTAACCTTACCATCATAATCAACTTGAAAATAATATAATTTAAAAAATCAACTTATACTAAAAATACATTGTTCACCTCTATAACATAAAGCTTACTGCTACTAACAGGACCTAGTAGAGGTTATCTTGCTTTATATTTAACAAGGGTCTACTTGAATAATAAAATTGATATATAATACCCATCTTATAAATTATTGGGATACATAATTAAGAATAATCTAAGCTAGTCCCAATAAATAGTGCCATTAAAAATAATCATGCTGTGGATAGCTCAATCATAAGGTTAAAGGTAAGAAAATTACATATGTTAAAGTTATAAAAGTAGCAAAAACGCACTAGTTTCCCTTCATTTTAAATAGTAAATAGGTAATTACATACATGAAAAAATAAGTCAGTCCAGTCACAGTATGGAAAGGTCAATTCTCTTTGACAGAGCACGCTGCTGTTCACATGCACACGACAACAACTCACAGCTCAAGGCAACATTCACTGCCTTGGAAGGGCAAGGAGTAATATCGGTACATCACAGGAGTGAGAAAATCTAGGTATAAATCCAGCCAGTCATTTGGATTTTAAAAAGTATGTAGAATCTTGCCTATGTGTATATCTTTAGAAAACAGACTACCTCGATGTCTGTTTCCCACATACAACTTAGTATTTTAACTCCTCTTCATTTACTCATATACAAACACACACACATCTGGATTGCCTTGATTTTCTACACCAAAGTTCAAGGAAAAACAATTTTGTCAGATTTCAGTAAAACACTGCAATCTTCCTTGCCATTCTTTATGAATATATAATAAACTTATTTCATGCCAAGTATCAAAATATTATGCAAAAACACAGGTACTTGGCAAAAGGTCCAAAAAAATCTACTCATAACATTCAAATTTCACCCACCCTCTTAAGTGTGTAACTGCTAAATGCATGCATGACCTAGTACAAAAAGTAGAATATTGAAATGTGAAATAACTGTAAAAAGATACAATTTAATTTCTTCTCCAGCCCAATAAAGGATAATTTTTTCTATTAAAACAAATACTGATCTTTTTTTTCACATGCAAAGATTAAGCATATTCAAGGTTAGAAATAAACAACAAAAAGAAATGGCTAATAAGAAAGGAAAAGAAAATAGTTTAAGAAAATGTATAAGAAAAGTTTAACTTAAAGTTAGAACTTCCCAGAGCACATGTTCCTTATTTAATATATGTATATTCTAAAAATAAAGAATATCCTTTAAAAGCTGAAAATAAAATAAAATAAAGTTGAGATAAAAGAAGTACTTCACACTAGAGTTAACTCCTTCAAGATGCTGCACAAATAAGAAATAATTTGTCAATCATAGAGACATAAATGTCTATTAATAATAAATGCTACTAATACACTTTATAGCTGATGTTAAGGCATCACCCCAACAAGGCCTCTGACGGTAACAGAACAATGGATTAGGATTAGAGATATAATAGATTTAATATATAGTATGGAGATTATGTTCCTATAATGTTTAATCTTAAGAAATTCATGAGTGCCCTGCCTGGTGTGGCTCAGTGGACTGAGTGTTGGCCTTCGAACTGAAAGGTCACTGGTTCAGTTCCCAGGCAGGGCACATGCCTGGGCTGCAGACCAGGTCCCCAGCTGGGGGTGTGAGAGAGGCAACCAATCGATGCATCTCTAGCACATTGGTGTTTCTCTCCCTCTTCCTCCCTGCCTTCCCCTCTCTAAATAAATAAATAAATAAATAAATATCTTTTTAAAAATCACCATGAAAAAGTTTTAAAAAGAGAAATTCATGAGTAACTGATTCATTTTTATAGTCAACTTGTACACTCTAAACTTGAGTTACGCAGCTATTCAATCCAGCAATCAGCCAATGGGCACTTTTCCAGTTTAAGGGTCAGTTTCTACTTAGATAACTTTAAGTCATCAATGTAGTTTTTTGTTGCTTTTTTTTTTAACCCTCACCAGAAGGCATATATATCTTTTATTGATTTTAGAGAGAGAAGAAAGGGGAGACAGAGAGAGAAAGATCGATATATGTGCCCTGACTGGGAATCAAACCGTCAACCTTTTGGTGTACAAGGATGACAATCCAACCAACCGAGCCAACTGGCCAGGGCCAATGTAGTTTTTTTTTTTTTTGAAAAACCTGAGGTTGAAAGCAGATAGGCCAACTTAGCTCAACTTTAACTTTAGCTGACTAAAGTCCACAGAGCAGGGTTCTAGTTCTGGCTCTGCCATTATGCTGTGTGTGTGACTTGGGACAAGTTATTTAGTCTCTGTGAGCATCCATTTCTTCCTGTAAAACTAAGAGAATCTACTAGACAACTTCCCTAAGAGCCCTTCAAGTTCCATCATTTTATGATTCTTTCTTTCTCCATTCAGGTACCTCCTCATACTTTTTTAAATACCACAACAAACTGCCAGACCATGTGACTTAAATGAGAACCTTTTTTCCTACTGAGTTAATATAATTTAAAATTGTTCCAACAGATTATAAAACCACGCTATAATTTGAAACAGCAAAATTAAGATTTAAATTTTAAGTGAAATTTCCAGTTCTAAAATTATTTGGTTCTGAAAGATATTAAGCAAAACAAACAAAAATCTAATACCCCAAATCATTTTAAAATTCTTTCTGGATCTATAATTCTTTAAATCTACATTGTTATAAGTAAAAATAAAATGTGCTTTAATTTTATTTTATCCTCCCCTGAGGACATGTTTTTTTTAATTGATTTTAGAAAGAGAGGAAGGGAATGAGAGAGAGAAACATCGATTGTTTGCCTCCTGTATGTGCCCCGATGGGGGCTCAAACCTGCAACCCAGGCACGTGCCCGACTTGGTTCACAGGCCGGCATTCAATCCACTGAGCCACACCAGCCCAGGCTATTGTTGAGCTCTTTGACTAAAATCAAATAAGTTCATTTACTCCTAACTCAGAATATTTTTAAATATTTAAAATATTTAAAGGGAATGTTAACAGAAGTTTTGTGACAACAGGCTTCATTTTTCCATGCTGCCTTGATCTGCAATGATCAAACCAAAAAATAATATTTGTGTCTTATTTTTTCTTCTTACGCTATACACTACTTTCTAATTCTAAAGTATGTTTAATTCTGAACACTCATCCATGAAAATTTCCTTGATATACTCTTTTCAGTATAAATTTCTTCCTCCTGTGAGCTTCCTTAGCAACTGATTTACATACACTTCTCTAAAGAAACCTGATACTTGTTTTTTTTCCACCGAGACTATACACTCTTTGAGGACAAGATTCATGTTTGATTCCTCTTCATATCCCTCAGAACAAATAATACTGCCTAGCAGCAAAGGCTCAAATGATTTGGTTGCTACTGGGTGTCTACTGTAACAAAATTAACTCACTATTTATTCAGCTGTTGAAGATCTAATTCTAAAGCTTTTGATGATTTGAATGATGTTTGAAAACTAGTTTTCACATTACTTTGTTCTGAGATCAAAAAATATTACATAACTATAATATTCTTTTTCAATGCATTGATAATTTTGGAAAATACTCCTGTTCATCCTCCAATTTCAGCACCATTATCCAAACCTGAATGCTAATTTCTTTGCCACTACTGTCCTCTCCCAGTCCCTTCCCACAAATACAACTGTATCACTTCAAACAATAAATCAAGAAGTCATTAAAAAAAAAAAAGAAGTCATGAATGCTTCAAGGTCTATTCTCTTACAAACTTCTCAGAAGTTTACTGCAGTAGTTGACAAAGAAAGAGAGAACAATGCTACAAAAATTCTAGGTGTTTAATATTTTGAATTCTGAGAAAATAATTAACAGAATAAATTCAACTTTGAATTTGACAGGTTTAATGAAATCTAAAATAAGCACCACATAAACAGACTAATCTCACAGATAAACAAGGATTAGCAGTTTCTTCTACATGTGATTAAACTTATTAGGTTATTATTCATAGAGTCCAGCAATGAAGATGTTGCTCATATAGACAACAAGGGATCAATGAAGACATTGCTACATTTGCTGTCTTTCCTCCAACGTTTATCATTCAAAGACATTTGGGGGCATATGTAAAGTATCCATCAGTTATAAAAATTGATGAGAGAGGTTATTCTGAATTTAAAGATCCTTGGAGCAATACAGCATGTCTAAACAGACTGTGAGAAAATTTTATTGCGAAAGAAAGAAAGCATCTCTAGTTTAAATTTCAATAAACTCCGATTTGAAGAAGACTTAATTAGTCTCTCCTATGGATATCATCCAAAAGAAATATTTATACATTGGTGAATATTCGGTTTCACTCTCTTATATTTTTTATTTTTAAAATTTGTACTTATTTTTTAAAACTTATTTTTATAATCAGTTTAGGTATATTTAAGTTATTAAATGTCAATATTAAGTTATTGAAATGCAATTTCAATTAAGCAATGATGTCCCAATGTAAAACACTGCTTCTATAATAAATATTTACTAAGATGTGACTTACAGCTGATTGGCTGTTCAGAAACTAATTAAATCGTAGATTGATTTAATGAATATAGAACATTATTTTGAATAGAAAGCATATTTATGAATACAGGGAACTATTAAATTTGGTAAGGTGTGGCACACATTACCAAGACACCAAGATAAAACTTAAGTTCCATCTGTGGTTCAAATTGAGAACTTAAAATGGCAATCAACAAAAGTCTGTAATGGGTCTCTTCCATATTTAAAGAAGGTGGAGGTTATACAGTCAAAGGTAAGGTCTACACACAGCAATCTGTAACTACCTTTAATTAAATGTACACCTAAAGGAGTAAATTCTCATGTAAGTGTCCTTTTATATGGTCAACACTGAAATACGAATGAGCTACATTTAAGTAGGAATAGCTTTCTTTAAAAGAGCCTTTAAAAACTCATACTTAGAAATGTTTTAAAAGAATGGTGGAGTGCCAAATCATTCAATATCCCAGGAGAATTTCAGTCTTTGTGGTTTCAACTGTGCAATCCATACCTACTCACAAGATTAAATTTCACTCTTCTGTTTGAATAAGCCTGACACCTGTCAGACAGACACAGGATGAGAGGATCTCAGGACATACCATCAATTAGTTGTTCCCCCAAGTCAGTAGACCTAGCCTCAGATTTCAGAGACGGTGCAAATTTCACACTTATCATAACTTTTAGTAAAAGAAAGGAGAAAACATTGTCATGGGTATATGAGCAAATACTACTTTGATTTTTAAAATAAGAAACCTGGCTGAATGAGAAACAAGAATATTTGTTTTAATAATGAGATCTACTGTTAATTGACTTCTAGACAGACTTAATAATTCTGTTAAAATGCTACTGAAACCATAAAATATTATATCAATCTAATCTAATAAAGTACATTAAAAATATTATTTGTTGCTACTACTTTCAATGCAAACACAAGGTATTTGTAAAAATGAATTACTTTTCATCCATGCGGCTTCTCATTTTCTTCAGTTTCTGCATAATGCTGCTAGTTTCACTGCTGGAGATGGAGATGGGGGAAGGACTGCGGGTCTCCAAGTCGGTTGGACCAGGACTAATTGCCTTGTTATCCTTTGTATCATCATCACTGTGAGAGTCCTACAAATAAGGGGTGAAAAAGTATTACAATTTTACTGGAATTTAAGGTTTTAAAGCGATCATAAACACTGTCATTTCAAAATTAATTTTACCTTCAAAACAGTATTTATAAAATAGCCAAAATTTAGGTATTACTTAAAGGACCAAATTATATCACATATTTAAAACTGAGTAAAATATAAATTTTGTTATGTATATATTACACATTTATATATATTATCAAAGTGTAATAACTTTTTAAGATGTAAAAAAAAAATCAGGAAAACTTCTGCCACTGGTAATCTGGTATCTAAATGTCCTCTCTAATTTTTAAAAATTAAACCACTCAAAAGAAATATAAAATTACACATTATAACAATATAAAACATATATGTGCAAACACAAAAAATGAAGGGAACACATACTTATTTTCATCGCACTGATGAACGAATCTTTTTTCTATAAATATTTCTTATACAAAACAATATTTTCACAAATTAAACAGTTTATAATAAAAACATTTAGGAGCCACTGGTTTAATCAATATATTAGTCATTTATTCTCCCAACTTTTCAGGAAGATGAGTTGGAAAAAGCAAGACTTTTTTTTCAGATATATTTATTTAGAGAAGGAGGAAGGGAGAGAAACAGAGAAACATCAGTCAGTTGCCTCCTATATGCGACCCAACCAGGGATTGAACCCACAACCTTTTGGTATATGGGATGACATTCCAAATAACTGAGCCACCCAGTCAGGGCAAAGTTTGTTTTTTAAAAATTGATTTTAGAGAGAGAGGAGGGGAGAGAGAGAAAGGGAGGGACAGAGGGAGAGAGAGAGAGAGAAAAACATCGATATTTTTGTTCCACTTACTTATGCATTCATTGCTTATTCTTGTATGTGCCTGGCTAGAAATTGAACCCACAACCTTGGCGTGCTGGGATGACGCTCCAAACAACTCAGCTATCCAGCCAGGGCATACTATTTTTACTTTATGAACAATATAAACAACGTAGAGCCCTTCTCCATCCCTTTTCCCTTCCTGCCACCTTAAGGCACCATCATTACTGGGTTAAATCAAAATCAGGTGCCACAGTATTGAGAAGAACACTTATGTGATACTCCTGCCAAAGATGCACAACCTGAATCTAACCATGAGGAAAACTAGACAAGCCCAAGTTGGAAATCATTTTACAAAATAACTGGCATGTAATCTTCCAAAGTGTCAAGGTCATGAAGTCAAGGAACTTTTCCAGACTGAAAGCAAACAGACATGAAAACTAAATGCAATATGTGATTGTGAACTTGTTTTGATAAAAAGAACATTACTGTGACAACTGGAGAAACATTGGTTAAGGTCTGCAGATTAAATGGTAGTAAGGTATCAATGGTAGTAATTAGCAGCATACTCTCAACTCAAGAAAACAGAGTTTTTTATACTGTAGTAGAAATTTTGTATAAAGTTAAGATTATTTCAAAATTTAAAGTGTATTCTAAAACTCAAAGCAGAGAATATCAGAGAGTAATTTAACTATACTGCAATGTAGGGTGGGTTTTCCAACACCAGCTATACTGACACTTTGTAGTATCTCAGAATAGACCCAAATTTTGTTTTTGTCTGAGTATCTCCTTTGAATCATGTATCATTATATCAACATTGGATAGCTGAAATAAATATCATATAAAGAGCAAAAATAGTCTCCCTCATTAATTCTGAGGAATATATCTGGATTGCTAATGGAAGAACAAGGCTCTTTGTCCCAAATGAGTTCATAAATAGAAACCATTTTTAAGCTAATATATATGCTATGCGTCCCTTTCAAAACCTGAATATTCCAGGTAAAAAAATACTGTCACTATACATAAAGGCACATACATAAAAATTTATCCTAGTTCATCACGGTACCATAGTGCTAGAATGAACATACCCATCATATTAGAAAATGAGGCAGGGTAAGGTATTAGCAAGCAGCATGAGGTAGAAAACAGAAATAAGAATTTCACATAATATACCAATTTATTCTCCCCTGCAGATTTTAACTTCTCCTGAAGTTTTATGGTGGTCTGTCGGATCCTTTCTATCTCTTCCTGCTGTTTAAGAATCAGTTGTCTTTCCTTCCGAGCTGCCTTATTGGCTTCTTGAAGTCGTTTAATTTCTGCCTAAGGTATAAAGAGTTAGGAAAGGTACTGAGACTTGGAGGAAAAACGTCCAAAGCAATATTTTAAAAAGAAAATCCAATCATCACGTATAACAGAAATAAACACATACAGTATTTCAAGATAAAAGTAATAGCATGGAAAACTTTGTAAGTATTAAAAAAGGAAAAACAAGTCACATAACCCCATCCATCTAAAATAATTTAACATACTCCCTTAATTTAAATAATTGTAATTACAACAGACTGATATTTCATATGCCCTTTGTAAACATAATATACCCATTGCATTTTTCCATAGTGCTACTTGGTCTACACACTTAGTTGTTTAATAGTTGTGTATCAAGTAAACTCGTTAATGTAACCTTTATTCTATTGCTAATCTCTTAAACCCCTTGTAATTTTTTACCATTACCAACAATCTTTAATGTCTATAACTGTTTCACACTATGCATTAGTTCTTTAGGAGAGATCCCCTCAAAATAAAAATAGGACAAATAAGTCAAAGAAAATGAATCATTTTATGACCCTTATTTTTAAAAATTACTGTCTAAACAGAATTGTCTCCACTTAAAATGCCACCAGAAGCATGTAAGACAACACTATACCAAACTCTCTCCACACAGGATATTATTAAGTTCTCTGTTGCTAATTAAGTGGGTGAAAGGTGATACACTACACTGTTATTAATTGTTAAAATTTAACGTTTTTCTTTTTTTTAATTTAACTTTTTTCATAAATGTTTTCTTGTCAATAAAATTGAGCATGATAAAGACATTAACAATTTGTTACTTATAATTTCATGCAATAATGTTTGAGAGATTTTTTTGAAACTATCTGAAAAATGCAGAATAGTTCATAATAAATATCTCATTTCCAAAATCCCAAATTAACAATTTTTAAGTCTATCATATTTTCTCCTAATGTTTAATATTAAACATTACAGATAAAACCAGTCTGCAATCCCCTACCCCAACTCCCTAGAGGTAACCACTCTCATGGAATATATGCTTTCAGTACATTCTTTTTAAATTCTTCTATAAATATTTGTACTTACCTGCAAAAACATATACTGTTTGGTTTGTACGTTTTTAAATTTTGTAAGTAATATTATACATACATATTTTCAGTCTTGCTTTATTTACTAGACATTGCTTTTTTATTTTTAATCCTCACCTGAGGACATTTTTCTTTTTTCTTTTTTTTGAGAGAGAGGAATTGGGGGCGGGCAGGGTGAGAGAGAAACTTCAACTGGTTGCCTCTCATACGCACCTCGACTGGGGATCAAACCCACAACCTAAGTATGTGTCCTGACCAGGAATCGAACCTGCAACCTTTCCAGTACAAGACGACACTCCAACCAACTGAGTCACACCAGCCAGGTCTAGACATTGCTTCTGATATTGCTCTGTTGATTTACACCTATACGCTGTATAAAATTACACCAGAGGTATATATATTTCATTTATCTGTTACTCTATGGTTGGATTAGGTTGCTGCCTACTATTATAAACAATGCTAGAATGAACATCCTTGCATTTTTTTTGCCTCCTTGGACACACATATTAATTTCTATGGAAGAGCAGTTCTCAAAGTATGGTCCATGGGACTGCTTGGGGGCCCTCGAGATCCTTTTAGGGCCTCTTAGGGTCAAACTATCTTCATAATACTAAGATATTATTTGTCCTTTTTCATTCTCATTCTCTCATGAGTATACAATAGCATTATATGCATTTTTAAGAAAATTACTATATTTTCAAAAAAATTAGTGAATAGAATATTATTTAGAGTTTTGCAAATCTCTATTGTCTGGATTTTTAAAAAAAATATCATACCTTGGTCATTTAGAAAACATTAGTTCAATGAGTTATGCAGATCTTCCCAATGTTGACATATTAGAGTAGATAAAAAATCACATTTATTAGTATCATCGCTGATCTCAAAAGTTCTTTAGTACTGAACTGGGTGGGGGATAGAGAGTTTTCAAAATTCTGACTTTTGCTTGAAAGTTTGAATTTTGCATCTGAATAATTCTTTCAAGTCGAATGGAATTCCACGAAAAACTGTGTCTAGTTCAGCTTGCAGTTCAAACAACTGCACAAATTCTTCTCCTTTAGTTAATAATCACTGTACTTTGGTCTCTAGCAAAAGTGCTTAACTGTGGGCTTTCCATTTCTGTCACACAGAATATGAAAAAAACAAGTACTCAAAGGACAATACTCAATAAAAGTAGTAATTTTTACTTCTTAACCAGGACATTCTTTGCTAAAGCTTCTTTTTTTTTTTTTTTTTTAGTTCCAAGTGTGTGTCAGTACAAAATACGACGACTACTAGTACAATTTGATACTACTGCCCTGATTTGTGCTAAGGTACCAGCAGTTTTAACCACCATTGTTTTTGCACCATTTAGTGAAAAATGTCAACACATGAAAAGGGAAAATTCATATCCCACTATCATTATAAAAATGAAAGGTTTCAGAGATCTTTTGAAAACTGCTACTAGCTTAGGCATGAGTTTCTGAACCCATTACTGTATAAATTCACCCAATCTCAGTCCAGAAGAAAGAATAGGCTTTTTCAAGGTGGGGGTGGGGGAGGTTTGCTTCTCTCTTAAAAATAAGCCATAGGTTGTATAAGGAAAATGTTCACTTTAAAATGGTTAATGGTATAAGTAAATTATTCACTTTAAAGTGGTTATTTCCTATGATATGCATTTCACCAAAAAAGAAAAAAAAAAGGAGTAAGACATAGGAAAACATATTCCCCGTCCTTCATACAGTTGTACAAAGATCATGTGACCATTTAGCCATATCACTACCAATCAAAATAATTCTTATTGATGCAACTGCAATAAATATCTTAGTACATATATATCTTCACTCTCTGGTGCTTTTGTTCCTGTAGGATACCTTTCCAGGGGTAGCCAGTTGGATCAAACAGTCTTTTTTTCACATTTACTTTAAAAACCTTCTAGAGAACTACAAGCATAATATACAGAAAAATTAGTCACTCAAACACCTGCCACTGGGATTGAAGAGTTTGCTGTATTTCTTTCAAATTTCTCTTTTTCAAAAATAAACCATTACAGATGAAACTAAACTCCACTCACTCCCTTCTTCCATTTACTCCCCAGAAGTTTGTGAATATCATTCCCACACGTTTTTGTGTACTTTTGATGCACGTGTGATTCCACAGAACATATATTACTGATTGGTGATTTTTAAAAATCACCAAGAATGGTATCATACTATACATATTCTTTTGCATCTTACTTGTCTGTAAAAACAAATATAATGCTTTTAAAAGATGGAGAGCTACTGCTGCCCTATTCCAAAGATTAAGCGAAATTACATGAAATTAAAATTTCAGGTTCTCCGTAGTACTCATCACATTTTAAGTATTCAAAACTGTATGTGGCCAGTAGCTACTGACTGGATAGCACAGATACAGAGCGTTGCCTTCATTTCAGAAATCTCTACTGGTCAGTGCTGATATCTGACGCATTCATTTTCTGCAGCATTAAACTTTCTCTCAGGAATATGCTTTTGTTTAATCTATTCTCTTAATGAAGAAATTAAGTTGCTTCCATTTACCCCTGTACATATGTGAAAGCCTCTCTAGAATGTATATCAAGACAAAGAACTGCTGAGTCATGTCCTAAACTTAACCAAATATAGCCAAACTGCTCAAAAAGTGTTTACACCGGTTACCACTTCCACCAGCTACACGGAACTGCAGTGACAAAATTGGAGATTTACGAGGCTTCAAACTCAGTCTCCCCCCTCAACGTATTTGCCACTTCTGAAGCAGCACAGACAGAAGGCTAATAAGCTAAATCAGAAACTTCGCAACAGCAGAGCAGCAATCTCCACAGTCCTTTGTGCTGGTAAAAAGGTTTGCCTGGCTTGCAGCTGAAATCCCTGGAGGGTCACAGCCGAGCCAGGGTCAATGCGAAACATAAGCAGACTGAGGTTTGCCGACGCAGCAACCCGATGCTACCCCAGCTCATCAGCCCTAGAAAGGAGGAGAGTGAACAGCAGAGCACTCTGACTGCCTGGCAGAACAAAAAACAGGTCCTCTGTGGGGGAAGACAACATCTCCTGGAGCCTTGCAGCTATTTATACACAGTGTCCAGCAGTCAAAATTACTAGTCATGCAAAAAGGATAATATGATAAAAAAATGAAAGCAAACAATAGCAGCAGACACAGAGATATCCAAATATTAGCATTAGCAGACAAAAAATTTAAATGACTGTGTTCAAAAGAATATAGAAAAATAGATGAAAATGTAGAGAATTTCAACAAAGATTTAGAATCTATACAAAAGAACAGAATGGATATCATAGAACTGAAAAAAAAATTAAATGGATTTAACAGTACACATGGCAGTGCACAACATGTAACTAATGAATTCAAAGACCAGTCCAAAAAGAAAAAAGTCTGCAAATTGAAGCACAACAGTTTTTTACAAAATTGTTTCAAAGAATAACATAAAAACAAAACAGAGTAGAAGAGAGATGTGATAAATGGACAAAAGGCCTAACGAATGTCTACTTTGAGCCTCTGAAGGAAGGAGGAGAGAACAGGGCAGAAGTTACACATGAAGAGATAATTTTCAAAAACTGATGACATACAATAAACAACAGATTCAAGAAGCTCAACAAACCCTGAATAGTATGAATACAAAAGACACCTAGTCACATCATAGTAAAACTACTAAAAAAAAAAATCAGCCTTAAAAGCAGCCTTTGGAAGAACAATATTAAGAAAATCCCTGGCTGCTATAGTTCAGTGGATTGAGCGTTGGCCTGTGAACCAAAAGGTCACCGGTTCAATTCCCCAGTCAGGGTGCATGCCTGGGTTGTGGGCCAGGGCCCCAGTAGGGGGCTCATGAGAGGCAACCATACACTGATGTTTATCTCCCTCTCTCCCTCCCTTCCTCTGTCTAAAAATAAATAAAATCTTAAAAAAACAAACAAACAAAAAAACAGGCTTCTCCATAAAAACA
Organism: Mormoops blainvillei; assembly: GCA_004026545.1. NCBI lineage: Eukaryota > Metazoa > Chordata > Mammalia > Chiroptera > Mormoopidae > Mormoops > Mormoops blainvillei. Next base: position 67,872 of record PVJD01006363.1, read on the forward strand.
ATGGAAACCAGTAGACACTGGAAAATGGCATCATTAAAAATGCTGAAAGAAAATAATTCTATACCCAGTAACAATATCCTTTAAAAATGCAGATTAAACAAATACATTTTCAAACTAACAAAAACTAAATGTGTCCTGATGGACAGTTGGGTGGGTCTCATCCCACAAAGCAAACAGTCGCCAGTTCGATTACCAGTCAGGGCACATGCCTGGGCTGTGGGTTCAGTCCCCTGGTCAGGGCACATACAAGAAGGCAACTAATCAGTATTTCTCTCTCACATCAATGTTTCTCTCCCTGTCTTCTTTCCCCCTCTCTAAAAATAAATAAATAAGTAAATCTTTAAAACAAAATGATGACATCTAATAAAACCTAATTTTAAAAAATATGTTATTAGCAGGCATGAAATAAAATATTAGCCTCATAAAAATTAAACACTATGTGCTTAAAAGCACACTATTGAAGTGAAAACACAACCTCAGAGAATGAGAGAAAATATCTGTAAATCTAGTTTTTTTTCTACTTTATAAACAGAAAACTATCATAACATTGTAAAAAGTTATTTAAATATTTGAAATAACTAAGTTTTTATATTATTTTTTTAAAAGATTTTGTTTGTTTTTAGAGAAAGGGGAAGGGAGGGAGACAGATAGGAAGAGAAGCATTGTTGTGTGAGACACTGGCTGCCGCTCACACACCGCCCACCGCTCACACACCGCCCCCACCAGGGACCTGGTCTGCACCCAGGAATGTGCTCCGACTGGGAATCGAACAGGTGACCTTTGAGTTTGTGGGCTGGGCTTCAATCCACTGAGCCCCACCAGCCAGGGTAAAATAACAAAAGTTTTTCAAAACTAATTTTTCTGGATTAAAAAGATATAACTTCTTTTTTTTACAAAAACCAAAGTTCAGAATTCTTTCAAGTTCATGTGATCAGTAATGTTTCCTACGGTAAACGTAAAAGAAAGGGCTATTTAAGTAGTAACCCGACACAGAACTCAAATGATGGCATTCATTGGCCATCTAACAAAGTAACTAGTAACTAGCAACAGGTCAGTAAATTAAAACTAGGCTGACTTCATATTAACAAGACAATATGAAAAGCATTTACATATGTTAGTTCATTTAGTTCTCACAACAACCATTTGAAAGATACATGATCCCACTCATAGAGATAAGGAAATTAAGTCCCAGAGAGTTACTTAAACTTGACCATGATTACACAATTGCAAGTGACAAAGATGGCATCTGAATAATAATAACTAACATTTATTGAGCACTTACCATTGTGCCAAGGGCTGTTTTAAGTTTACTATATGTGTTAATTCATTTACTCCTCCCAACAAGCCTACAAAGTATGTTATCATTATTATCCTCAGTTTACAGATAAGGAAACTGAATCACAGAGAAGTTAAATAACTTGTCCAAAGTTTTGAAACTAATAGTGGTAGACATCACATTTTAACCCAGGCAATGGTTCTAGAGCTGAATTTTTAACTACACCATGCTGCCTCTCCAGGATTCAAATCTCAGGTCTTTCTGAGTTCACTAAGCCAAAATATTTGTCAATTTGTAACTAATATGTCTTGGAAATCTATTTGGGAAAACAGTGACTAAAAAATTAATCTAAAGAGACTCTTACAAATACCTTAATTTTTAAAAATATACATTGCGAAGAACTTTTATTTTATATACTAAATGAAGGTAGAAGGTTTGGTTTTACATTGTATTAAGACAGCAGTGAGACACAATACTAATTTAGGAGAAATATGGTAGACTACCAAGCAACTCCTGTAGTTATATTAGTATAAGCATAACTAGTGGTAAATATCAATTAAATTTCATTTAAGGTACTAATAAGAAAAAAAGATTAGGCAAAATAGATTCCACAGTCTAAGCTGCCAATATGATAAGTTCTTTTAAAGGAGTATTCTTCCTAACATACCTTTTCTTGCTGCAACCTTAAGAGCAAACCACGCTGTTTCTTCCGAAGTGGGGGCATTTTATCATCTTCTCCTTTGTCTCGTAGATGTCTGCAAATATTTCCCATTGAGACAAAGATTAGATTAAATTTCTATTCTAATGTCAACAATTCCAACCACTAAAGTCTCTAAGCCAATTAAAAGTTTTCAAATGGGAACAAATGGGGCAAGTGGTTGCTGCACGCGGCAAGTCCTATCCCAACAATTATTTTACTGCCTGTGTAATACATGCAAACCCTAGACTGTGTCCTTTAAAGAGAAAACAGCTTTGAGAAATTTACAATAAAATAAGGGAATTAAGTATAAAATAACATAAGAGTCAGTTCAGTGATAAAAGAGAAATACAAAGAAAATGTTATACGAGGAGGTCTTGAAAGCAACATAATTCAAGGATGGTGGCCCAGTAGCTTCTGCAACTGGGTCGATCAATTCAAATTAAATTAATTAAGGAAACAAAAACATCTTTAAGAACAAAGCATTTCCTTTTAGCAAAAGGAGAAATTAAATAGTGAAAACTATGTTCATGAAAGAACTTACTTTTTCTGATGCTCTAGCCAAGCTAATTCAGCCTTAGTTTTCTCCTTCAAGGCTTTTTCACGGAGACGCAGAAGTGAAGACTGGTGGGCTGCCCTCATTTCCTCTTCTTTCATATACTGTCGAACCATCTCCATAGTAAACTTAGAAAAGCTATCTTGTCCTCCTGAGAATGGCATGCTCAGTTCCTATTGTAGAGAGTTTATTTTGAGTTGATCATCATCTAAAGCTTTTGGAATGTAATTAACTTCATTAAAAGAGGTATGCACTTATAAAAAATTATATAAATAAAAACTAAATAAATTTAAAATGTTGCAAACCATGTAGAAAACATTCTTCAAAAAAGGCACATGAAAGAAACAATCATCTGCTAATTTATTCGGCCATTAAAATTTTAACAAACAACTACTGTAAGGTTGGTAGTGTCCCAGGTATATAAAACAGAGTAAGAATTTGTTCCTGTTAATCTAAAAGGTTTACGATTTAGTAAGAATGACATCGATACAAAATTTTTAAATAGAATAAAGTTTTCAAAGAGTGAAGCAAGTAAAAAAGCTAGTGATAACTTTGGCTCAGATCCTCAAAGCCCTTATGGAATAAGTCTGTATTCTACTCTGTAAGGAAGGCAAAGGCAGATTTTATAGCAAAAATATAACATAAAATTGGTGCCTTAAGAAAATCTTTTTGGTAGCTGACAACTGAATTCAAGTACAAAGTACCTCCTCACAACTTTGAGAAAACGCATTCTCAACTACTTATGAAGTACCTGTGTGGTAAGCTGAAACCCACCTTGGCAGAAGACAGCATAGTCTTTTCTGGGGAAGTTTCTTCATCAGAGTCGTCATGATGGCCTCTCTTCTTTTCCATGTTAAATCTGCGATGACTCTCAGAAGGTAGTAGAGATCGAAATGATTTTTCTTCTATTTCATCTTCTGTCATAGATTCATCAAATTTCAGGGAATATTCTGTTGCAATAGAAGCTGAATCTAAAAGAATATGGAGAAGATTTTATCACTGTAACAGTTTTCAGTAGGTGTCCAATTAGCCGTGCTAACATAGAATAGTCGTAGTACTCACTGCCTCTTTATGGGACAATATCACATTCGCATAACTAATCACTAGCAGTGAGCAGGAAATAAACAAAACTCAAATTCACTTATAAACAAGGAAAAAACTCTAAAATATCTAAAAATATTGTACAAGAAATATGGTAAAACTGCAATGTACTTCATATACAAACAGCTCTTACAAACCAATTAGAAAACTAATACCCCTATAGAAAAATGAGAAATGGTCATGACCGCATGCTTCACAAAGGAAATGTAAACAGCCAAAAAAGTTTAACATTACTAGCAATCAAAGAAATGCAAATTTAAGCATTTTTAGAACTCACTGATTCCGTGCTTAATTAAAAACATGACAGCTCTTTTAAATTGGCTCCTGCATGCTTTCAGATGCCGCTCCCCAACCATCCTTTTGTTTACTGAGAACCCTTAGTTTCTGATGCCGCACGATGCTCCCAGCTCACTTTTGTATTTTTCTTGCCCTGTCCTAATATCAGTCATTTCTCTAAACAGCTCTAGTTGCTTTTATTGGAGAATATTTAGAAACCACAATCAGTGCACTGGTTGTCCTTGTCACTACTGGGGTTTTGTTGTTTCTTCGTACTATCAGTGGACAGAGCTAAGTACCATGCACATGTATAATAACCCATGCACACCCCCTACTATACACAGACTCTTCCCTGTACTCATCCATCCAAATGTGGATTCATAACAATGTTTCTAACTAAATCAGTACCACAGGGTTCATTCCACTCTTCCTTTCTTGTGTATCTATAACTTCCCTCTTCAACACTGAGAAACCTGGATCCCCACCATGCAACCACTGTCTACATACTTATTTGTTCAACCCCAAAATATATGTAGAGAACTGTCAGCCTGTACCCCTGGGGGTGGGGGGCAGGGAAGTGTGTGTATACTGTTATTTTTGTAGTTAGGCTTACAATTTCCACTAAAAAATATCATTTCCCAAAGTTATTTAAGTCAGTGCCTCTTCCCTCCACCCCTCCAGCATGGTTATGCCTTGTATTTGTAATACGGTTAGGTTCATTTGTCACAGGCTGCATTCCGTCCTGGGACACTTCTTCCACCAACATTCACTGGGTTGTTGATTTTTTTGTTGTTAAGTTTTAACAATCCTTTAAAATACTGGAAGTTAGAGCTTCACATTAGGAATTTTGAGGAGACACATTTCAAGTCTGTAATATTCCATCTCATGGCTCCTCAATGAAAAATATGTTCACCCCATCGCAAGAGCCCTAGAAAGGTTTAACCCATTCCAGCATCAACTACACGCCCAAAGTCTCACCTAAGTATCATCTAGTTAGGTATGGGCAAGACTCAAGGTATCATTCATCCTAACAGAAAATTCCTTTCTAGCTATGAACCTGTGAAACAAGACAAGTCATGTGCTTCCAAAATACTATGGTGGGACAAGTATAGAATAGGCAATCCTATTCCGAAAGGGAAAAATCAGAAAGAAAGAGGTAATACGTCTCCAGCAAATCCAAAACCTAGCAAGGTGAATCCCATTACATTTTAAGGCTCAAGAATAACCCTCTTTGGCTCCACACGCTGCTCTCCAAGACCAGCATATGGAGCCACTGAGGTGGCAGCCTCGCTTTCCAGGCCCACCAAGGTGGCTTTGCCCCCTCACTCCTAAGAGGCAGCTGCACTCTCTCTGCCATTGGAATTGGTTTTGCTCGTGAGGCCCTGAGCAGGGGCAGCCTGGGTAACTTAAACCAAGGAGGTGGCCCCACCCTCTGAAACCAATAAGCAGACAGCCTCGTCACCTGGGCCCGTGTGTTCTGAGCCTCTTGGCATGTGAATCACCCTCAGGATCATTCCTCTGCTTTCTTGAAGGACAAGGCATGTTCACAGTGGCATAGCTCCACTGTCTCATCCCAGAGAATCCCAGAAGTCTGAAAGCCCTCCTACATTTCATCACACCTCTTGCCATTCAATCCAAATTAGCAGTGTCTCTGCTGGTATAATCCCATCTCTGTTCCTGTCTTCTGAAGAGACAGATGGCTGATTAAATCCATGGGTACTCTCTTTATGGAATGACTGTAGAGTCACACCCTTAGTGTTCCCTCCAGAACATGTTTTCTCATTTTTTTACAACATCAATAGGCTGAGTTTTCCAAATCTTCAAGTTCTGGTTCCTTTTTGCTTAACGATTCCTTCAATGTATCTCTCCTTTCACATTTGACTCTCAGCAATAATGAGAAACAAGGCCATGACTTCGATACTTGGCTCAAAAACTTCCTCAGATAAATATCCAAGTTCATCACTTGTAACTTCCACTGCCCACAAAACTCTAGGACACAGTGCAGCCAAGTTCTTTGACACTTTATAACAAGCACCACTTTTTCTCCAACTTCCAACATGTTCCTGATTTCCATCTTCATCAGCCTTCATCAGAATCACCTTTAGTGTCCATATTCCTTCCAACAGGTCTGCAAGGTAATGTAGGTTTTTTCTAGCAAGTACGTCAAAACTTCCAGCCTCTATTCATTAGCCAGTCCTAAAGCTACTTCTTCTCCAAAGAGGACATATTAGATGGTCGACAGAAATGTGAAAAGATGATCAACATCACTAATCGTCAGAGAAATGCAAATGAAAACCACAATGAGGTATCACCTCACACCTGCCAGAATGGCTGCTATCAGTAAATCAACAAACAAGTGCTGGCGAGGATGCGGAGAAAGGGTAACACTTCCGCGCTGTTAACAGGAACGCAGAATGGTGCAGTCACTGTGGAAAGCGGGATGGAGTTACCTCAAAAAATGTAACTGTCTTACAACCCAGTGATTCTACTTCTGGGGATTTACCTGTAGAAACCCGAAACACTAATTTGAAAAAATGTATGCACCCCTATGTTTATTGCAGCATTATTTACAGTAGTCAAGATCTGGAAGCAGCCCAAGTACCATCAGTAGAAGGGTGGATAAAACCGCTATGGTACATTTACACAATGGAGTATTACTCAACCATAAAAAAGAAGAAAATGTTACCCTCTGTGACAGTATGGATGGGCCTAGAGAACATTACGCTAAGTGAAATAAGCTAGGCTGGGAAAGACAAGTACCATGCGATTTCACTCATATGTGGAATCTAATGAATAAACTGAACTAACAAGCGAAATAGAGACAGACTCATAGAGAACAGGCTTACAGTTCTGGGAGGGTAAAGAGGGATGGAGGGATCAAATAAAAAGAGAAAAAGAATTCATGGACATGGACAACAGTGTGGTAATTGCGAGGGGGTGGGAGGGTATGTTGAGATGGAAAAGGGTATGGGGGTAATAAATATAATGGGGAAAATACAATAAAAAATGAACTAAAAAATTTTAAAAAACAACAAAAAATTTTTAATTAAATATAAGTTCTAGAATGGAGGCTGCTAATATTCTGGCTTCATGTCTTAAAAGTGTCATTTGTTGCCAAATTCTGTTTTGTTATGTTATTTATGGCCCATGACTTGCTAGGGATACAGCTTTTATGATCTAGAAAGAGTTGAGTAATGAATTTTAATATAGTTATTATATCTGATATCATTTATAAGAAATTATATTCTTACATTGTTTAACATGTAACGTTCTAATAATGTATTCTTTTAATGCTTATGTTACATATCTATAATAGGATAAAAGTAGTTTTTTCAGTGTTCATTCATATGAACATTCTCCTAAATTTAGTTTTGTCTCCCCTTAGGACCATGACGCACAATCGTATAAAGCACTGGCGAGGATCACTGGCATAGTACGTGGCCTTAAAACAGTTTCACCAGACACACTTATTATCAGATGTACAACCCTCTCTTCATTATGATCATGTTCTAATTATGTTAACTAGCTCAGTCACAAATATCTCAAAGGGGTCTGGAAGCCTCCCAAAACAAATAATTACATATATGTGTGAAAGGAAGTTACCTTTCTCATCAGGAAGAGATGGCACACTGTCACTTCGCAGAGAATCATCTGCAGCAGTCTGCGCCTGTTCATCAATAGAACTCTCCATCTGTCCACTGTGAAGTTTCTTCTCATTTTCCTTAGAAGATGGAACTGAAGGACTTTCTTGACGGCTGCTGCCACTACTACTTCTGTTTATGAATATTATAGAAACAACCCCCCCCCCCAAAAAAAGTGACAATAAGAATCATAACTTCAAAGTAAACTTATTTGGTTAAGGGAATGGGGCTTATGATTGAGACATAAAAAGATGAAAGATGTAATGTAAAACATAAAAATAATAATTTGACATAAGTCTGAGAAGAAACTTTTAGAAAAGATGAGTAGGCGAGAGGAAGGTTTCAAGTTTAAATTGTCATACTGAGCAACCAGTATTCTCAGGCTATCATACTCATATTTCCTTTCATCTTAAACCAAGCTCCTGGGAAAGGGGCTTCTACTTGGTATTTCCACCTCCTTACTTTTCATCGGCATGACGATTTACTACGGTATGCTTCCACCCCAACTACTCTACTGGGACTGTTCTTATAAACTGTACTTAAACTCCAGCTGCCAAATTCAGTTGAAAATCTGCAACATTAGATGGTGTTGACCTCTAACACCTTCTTTAAAAGTTCTACTTGCTAAAGCAAATGTAGTAAAATGTTAACAGAAAGGTAATCTGGATGACAGATTAAGTATTAAAAAAACTTATACCATGCTTACCCAGGAATACAAGTTTTCAAAGAATAGCATCTATACTGTTACATGAAACAACTGTTTTATAAATCAGCTAACTAAATGGGGAAGCCAGAACTTTGAAGGGAAGATACTATTTTATTTAAAGAAATGAGATTAAGAAGTCAAAAAAAAAAAGCAGCATCTCAGACATTTATCAGACTTTTACTACATCGAACACTTTTCACCTTCTATCGTGATTCTTGTGATATCTTGAAGACTCAGAATAACTATCATATGAAGGGGAATACTTCTGAAGTTTTGAGTCAGGGGTCTCTTCTTTACTGTGAGAGAGTGAAATAGATTGACTTTTCCTACAAAGAAAATAAAAACTGATTAAACATTTAAAGTCTCTAATAAGAGCAAGATTTTAAATACTGCTCAATATTAATATGAGATAAAACCTTGAAGGAACAGGAATTATGAAATAATTCCCAAGGTACTTCAAGGCATTCATTCATAGAAGTAACACATTAAAGAATATCTTCTGCTTTATTATGAGAAATAAACAAAAATCACCCCAAGTATCAATGAATGTGAATAAACTTAAAATCTATGAATTAGAGACAGTCAAAATGTGATGTAAAAGAAGACACACAAACATGATGACATTACCCAGCCCCACATAAAAAACTCTGTAATGCCTTACCACAGCTCTAGAATAAACAAAATCCTGAAGGCCTGCGAGGTCCTGCCGTGATCTGATCCCCGCATCATCTCCTACCATTTTCCCGTTTGCTCTCTGCCTCCAGTCCCACTGGTATTCCTTTTCTCTCCCTATTTTTACACACATTGGCCTCTCTGTTCCTCACCTCGTTTACACCACTGACTCCTTTTTGTCCACCATATCTCACCATAAACCTCATTTCACTTCCTCAAGAAAACCTTCCCTGACCTCCTTGCACTGACAGGCTATTCAAATTTTTTGTTATGTATCTCAGAGACAATAATATATTACTTCCTAACACTTAGCTCAGTTTACGGTGTTCATTCTCTTAAGTGACTGTTTGATAATGTCTACTTTCCCTTCTCGACCCTACGCTCATAACGATATTTCTAGCACCCACAATAGTGCCTGGAACAGGGCAGATATTCATTACGTATCTGAGGAATGACTACATATTAACCTCTCTGTTTCAGCTCTGGTCCTCGGCTGTTTCACGAAGTCCAGAGCATGCTGCCGCTGCTGGTCATATAGCATTGCCAGGGGAGTTCCAGAAGCAGTAATGGCATCTGAGATGTGAGTTCGAGTCAACTCTGCCATCTAAATATGAAAACACACAAGCCAAAAAAGTAGGTGAAGAACTAAGAGGGAGCAGAGTGTCTCAGAAAGATCACTGGATTGAGAGCAAGCAAATTTTGCAATAATAGATGAAATATCGTGGGCAAGTCATTTAGACTCTAAGTTTCAACAGCTTCCTTACAAAAACAAAGATATACACAACATAATTTCTAAGGCTTCACCCAGCTATAAATCTATAAACTAGACAGAAAACCTTCAAGTCCTATAATGAGCCATAGTAAACCAAAAATTAAACCTTCCTTCAAGAATCAATTCAACTACTACTTCCTGAGTCTCTTCTGAGCAATGATGTGAAGAACATTTTCCCTACTCCTAGGCACTAGTGCCACTGCTGCATGTATTATTGATTTTGTAATTTTTCAATCGGTGCCTTGGTGACTTGAAGTGTTTTTGAAATCTTTGTTAATGTTGTCTAAAATTTTCCTGAGAAAAAAAGACACTACTTTATGCCTATTTGCACAATCTCATAGTACCCAACATATAGTAGGTTTATGGCTTCTTAATAACAATTGCTTCACAAGCAATCCTAAATAGTAACTAAAATAAACTGAAACTGTACCTATCCATTAGGATATCCTATATAGAGATAGCAGTAAAATTATTTCCAGTTTTATCCTTGGTACGATAGAAGACACTAACAACACTCTGGGTAAAAATGAAACATCTTCATACAGAGCAGATCAGTGGCTCCCTGGGACCAAAGTTGGGGAATGAGTGCAAAGGGGCATGAGGGAAATTTTTAGAATGTTGGAAATACTGATTCTAGTGACGTTTATAGGCATGGATAGATAAGATATAGAAATATATAGATATAGGTAATTATGTATTTGTCAAAAGTCATCAAACTGTACTTAAAGTGAATGTATGTTATTATTTCTAAATTATTCATCAGTAAAATCAGTATGTTTTTTAAAAAGCTTACTCAAGGGCAGAAATTTAGAGTTCTTCATCTTTTATTTTCTGCCTCTATACATTCAACTGTACAAACACTGCAATAAACGGCCAAAGTTACTCAGACTGACTAAAAACAACTACCAAAAAAAAAAACAACTGCAAAGAAGAGTCCTCGGCCATCCTGACCTCGCAGATCTGGCGCGCTGCATCCGTGGTGAGGCGGGCAGCCTCTGTCTGCTGTGCAGCTATTTTACAAGTTGCTTCCTGCAGGGCTTCAGCAACATCCCGTTGTGACCTAACCACCTGCTGTAATGGTTCTGCATGGACCTGTAATAAAAGAAGGCAACAAGAGAACTTCTGTCATATCACAGAATTTGTAAATTTGTTTCATGGAGTAAATGCACTATGAGAAAAAAACCACTGGACAACTACCTGGATTTCGTGTCTCAAAATCTAAAGTTTAAAATCTGGAGTCTAAAAATCACTGCTGGAGTTTGTCTTAACTCCACTTTTAATGCACTGATGTGTCTGTAGACAAGTAACTACTGTGTACTACTCATTAAATTGGGGATAAATCCTGACTACTTAATTTCACAGGGTTGCTACGAGAATCAAATGACATGAAATTAACCCATATGGCATATTTTACATCTTTTTTACTTCTGTATAACTAAGAAAATACTACGGTGATTTTAAAGATACAAATTTAGGTTTAATAACTAGTATTTGCTACAAAATAAGTTACCTGAGATGCTTTGTTTCGGGTTTCTTCTAACTGTCTCTGACACTCCAGAGCCTCTTGTTCAGCCTTCAGTTTCAAAAGGGCCAAGTCTCTTTCATGGCGTTGCTGCTGTGCCTTCAAGATAAAGAAACAATCAACCATTAATTCTAAGATAATAAACTACTACAACACTGTGACTATATTAAATATAATGCTATTTTCCTAGCACGAATCTTTTGAAGCAACCAATTAAATCCTAAAGGAAAGACAGTACATAGAATAGATAACAACCACTTATTATTTATCAAAATATTTAGTGACCACCTACTATGTTTTTTTAATTCATCATTAAGGCTATTTCAAATAGCAAAGAAAAGAGAAAAAACACAGAAAGCCAAAGAAGAAAACTCCTCAAATACCTTTATGATCTGAGCCAGAGAGACACTCTCTTGCTGAGCAAGTGAAATGCCTCTCACCCTCTCTAGATCCGACAGCTGGCGCACAGACTCCTCGATGGCACTCAAGTAGCTCAGCTCGGCGGCCATTCGATGCTGGAGGCCAGCAGGAGAAAAGCGTTTGGAACCTGGAGGGCATAACGATTGCCAAATGTAGTTCACGTAAAATTAAATTACATCTCGGATTTCTAAAATTCATTTCTCATTTTAAGAGCCAAAAACAATGACAGTGACTTAAGAGTACAATATTTTTTAATAATTACTTCCTTTGTGTGTGGGGGGCGATGTGTGTATGTACAAGCATGGGTGCACACACACACAGATACCTGTAAACACTTAGGAGTACATCTGTGACATACGTTTTTCAATGTGTTTTTGTTAATGCTGGCAAGATGAGGAAAATCACCACCACTGCATCTGTCATGTTTCTAAATATTTATTTTCCTGCACAGTTTCTGTTTAATACTTCAGAAAGTAATCACTCATTAAAAAAAAAGTTTTCCCTATGATTCAACTAAAAGAAATTTTTTAAAAAATGAACCTTATTTTTATTTTATTTATTTATTTTTAAAAAAAGATTTTATTTATTTTATTATTTTTAGACAGAGGGGAAGGGAGGGAGAAAGAGAAGGAGAGAAACATCAACGTGTGGTTGCCTTTCACGCATGCTCTACAGGGGACCTGGCCCACAACTCAGGCATGTGCCCTGACTGGGGAATCGAACCAGCGACCCCTTGGTTCACAGGCCAGCACTCAATCCACTGAGCTTCACCAGCCAGGGCTGAACATTATTTTTAAATTTACAACTGCACAGGTGGACTTGCCTGGTGTTGAAGTCATCTCCATAGTTGCTCTGCTGGCAGCGATGTTCATATCAGGAAAAGATCCATTAGACTTCAATCCTGTCATAGTTGGAGGCATTACAACTGAGGACTTAGATCTTTCTAATGAAGTTCCTGGAAGGTCAAACTGCAACAATTTCTGGGAACTTGGAGATAGGGGAGAAGTTGGAGTTTTCTGAGATCTTCCCTTGTCTGAGGAGATACTAGAAGATTTGTTTCAAAAAAACATTAGAGAAGGGAAAACTACTTCAGCAACCAGATAAACAATTCATAAGAAAAACATGCATTGCTTTATTAACATCAGCTTTGAAAACCTGGGATTCAGACATTTATTCATTCGACACAGTCTTTATGTTAAATAAACTATTCTGAGCACCCCTCTTATTGTAAACTGTCATGGGACAAACCCTGACCAAAATAAGATGGAAAAGGAGTCTCTGGATTAAACTGCCACTTAACTCTTTCCTCTACAATGTAAATGCACCATGAACCATTATTGTAGTACGAAGCAAAATCCTTTATTAAATAGCAATAAAATTATAGCTATATATAAAAGGTATGATCAAGTCTGTTATAAAAGTCTTAACATATATGTGAAAGAGAAAAAATATTTTGTATTAAGCATTAGGAAGTGACACAAACTACTCTTTTGCTATTCCTTTTAACCCAAAAGGAAAACAAACAACAAAGTATGCAAACTCCCTAACAATATGAGTAAGAAAGAGATTTTTTTTAAAAAGATTTTATTTATTTTTAGAGAGCGGGGAAAGGACGGGGAGAAAAGAGGGAGAGAAACATCAATGTGTGTGGTTGCCTTTCGTGAGCCCCCTACTGGGCACCTGGCCTGCAACCCAGGCATGTGCCCTGACTGGGAATCCAACCAGACCCTTTGGTTCGCAGGCTGGCGCTCAATCCACTGAGCCACACCAGCCAGGGTGAGTAAGAATGAAATTTTAAAATCTGCTTGAGTCATCTAATAAGTTGAAGAGAACGAAACAGAGAGAGAAAAGTTCAGAGAAAGAAACAAATGAGACCAAAAAAAAAAAATGCTACGTAGTTGTTTTGAAGGAGTAAAAGAACAAAGCTGAGAAGCGAAATGCATAAACAAAGGAAATGAGAGCTTGTGGCAGCTCAGTGAAAACCTTCAAAGGAAGTTAAGTTCTCAGAGTTCATCTGTGGGGTAACCGTGAGTTGCCAAAGTACCCCAAGGAAAGTAGCTGCCTGGTCAGAGGGTTGAGCCATGAAAATAACCATGGCAATGGCATTCAGAATAGAAAGGAGGGTTGTGCTAGAGGCAGAGAATTCCTGAGAGAGAGGTTGTTAATAGTTTAGATGAGAGATGGACATACTCTAAAACACAGGAAAAGACTAGGGCTATGAACAAACCTACAATATCTATTCATAAAATACAGAAAACTACTAAATGGGTTCTCTGAACAACAGTGATACTGTAACTTTAATTAAAATGAGTTACAGTATGAAATATACATCACTTTACCTCACAGAAAGATCCTCCAAAGTGCTATCAGTGTCAAGAGTCTGGTCAACTTTGACAGAAAGTTTGCTGCTGGTCTCCGATGTCTTCCCTTGATGAGAGACATGCTCTGAGCCGGAGTGTACTTTTTCCTCATCGAGAAGTGAGCTCTGAACATTTCCAGGGTGTGAATCCAGCCCTGTAAAGTGAATTTCTTATAAAGCTGATTCCCAATAGAAGCTACTGAAAGATAACTGATAGATAACTTAGTACAGAGCAGAATATTTAAAAATTGACTTATTTTTAAACTTTGTTTTATATCTAAAATAAAGTTCATACTTCTGCTTCCAGGTAAAGAAAGTGAAATTTCTTCCATTAACATCCCCTATCTGCCATTAAAGAATAAATGGTTCTTAAATAAAATTATTTAGAAAGACAAGTATATAGTACTATTCTACACCTATGAAAAAGTAAACAAAAAAGCCTTTCAAGGATACCCAAAGCTGGAGAAAAATGGTATCAACTGCCAACTGGACTACATAATCCTTTCGAAACACTTTATGGCAAAAACTACATAGCCAGGTTCATAAAACTGTTTATATTTTCTGACTCAAATAATCTCACCTATAGGAGTAATCTTAAAGAAATTACTGACACCAACAAACAAAAATGATGTACAATATTCAATGAATAACTTTATACAATGTTTAAAAGGTCAACCTACATTTGCAACAGAAAAGTTGTCTAAATTACAGATAACAGTAACTTAAACATTTAAATAGCACTTTGTAATTTAAAATGTATTCCCTATATATTACCTTATTTCCTTAAACATCTTATGAAGTAGGTAACATAGGCTCATTTAACGATGAGGTTACTAGAGACCTATGAGACTACTTGCTTAAGGATACATCGTCAACAGCAGAAACAGGGCATAAACCCAGGCCTCACAGCTCTACATTTAATGTCTCACTCGCCTTTATGGTACGTTTCAACAGCAGCATGGGAAAATATTTGTTACATTAAAAGAATTAACGGAACAAAGAATTATATGTACATTTTAATGGTAACTAAACAATTTTTAAAAATACAGCTATATGGTTAATGATCAAAAGAAAATGGAAAAGTGAAAAAATATACTGTAAATCCATGTTCATAGCAGCTTTATTCACGACAGATAAAAGGTAAAAGCAACCCAAGTGTCCTTCAACACTTCGATGAATGTATAAACAAACAAACCAGATTATGTGGTATATCCATACAATAAAGTATTATTTGGCCTTAAAAAGGAAGGACATTCTGACATGCTACAACATGGATGAATCCTGAAAACATTATGCTAAGTAAAATAAGTCAATCACAAAAGGACAAATATTCTATGATTATACAGTTATACAAGGTACCTAGCATAGGTCCATTCAGAGAGACACAAAGTAGAACAGTTGATACCAGGGTCCAGGGAGGATGGGAAAATAAGTTACTATTTAATGGGTATAGAGTTTCAGTTTGGGATAATGAAACAGTTGTGGAGATGGATAATGATGACAGTTGCACAATAATTATAGGCACTTCTACTGAACTATGTGTGCACTGAACAACGGTTAAATTTCCTAGCCAAGTTCATACAGACAGAAAACAGAATGGTGGTGGCAGGGGGTAGGGGTAGGGGAGGGGAGAATGGGGAGTCACTGCTTAACGGGTACAGAGTTTATTGGGAATGATGATCGCTACTTTAATCTACTAACTACTTTCCACTTCATTGGGAAGGAGTTTTTGTACAAAGCATGCAGACACTCTTTTTCACCGCCAGATGGAGTATGTACAACAAAAATTACACTGATTTTAGAACTTGGAAATAAAGAAATAACTAAGTTTAAGATGATGTTGTGAAAAATAAGGTATGTATAGTTATTTTCCCCATTGCTTTTAGAGAGAGAAGGAGGAAGAGGGGGAGAGAGAGAAACATCGACATGAGAGAGAAACACTGATTGGTTGCCTTCCTTACGCACCTGGACTGGCGATGGTATGTGTCCAGACTGGGGATCAAACCCACAACCCAGGATATGCCCTGTCTAGGAAGCAAATCCACAACCCTTCAGTTACGAGACGATGCTCTAACCAACTGAACCATACTGGTGAGGGTTACACTGTTTTTTAAGGCGTTGTGAGAAGGTATTGAGAAACTGAAAGCCATAAAACACTACCTATATTACATACAATCATGTTTTAGATTATAATTTTTGAAAACCTATAATGAATCATATTGCTTATACTCCTATTTAATATATCATGATATTTTAAGTTGTACAGTAAGTATATTACAGTAAAAGATTTGAAAGTCAGAAGTCAGAATTCAGGCTTTCCCAATAACTAACCTTAAGTGAGATATTAACATAAAGCATGAAATTGCAAAATAAAAGAATAGAGCAAGATTGGCATGTCACAAAATGTGTACAGTTGACTCCTAATGCCATAACATTCTGGTTGAAGGAATGATTCTACAGTCACATAAATTTGGATAATACTTCATGCTATAGCCTCACCTTCTTCCTAAAATAAATAATGCATATTACCATATTAAAAGTGGTAATGAATCCACCAGGTAAAAGGCCTGTTTCACTCCTGAAAGAATTTCCCCAAATTTACGGAACCACAGAGTTCTTTCCCAAGCATCAGAGCTCCTGTGAAAACAGCCCCTCCCGCTCAATCAGTGTATCACAAGAAAAGGCTCTGGAAAGTGCTGGTAAAATGAGGTCTCATGTTCCTACAAAAGACTTTCAGAATGTTTCCAATCTGCAAGAGAGTTATTACTAGGTTAATTATTAAGAAATAATTTCTGCTAGTACTCTCAAATTGGAAGTATGAAGTGACACTAGCTTTCTGAAGGGCTATTTGGCAAAACGTATCTGAATTTTAAACATGTGTACTCTGCCCCATTATTTCACTTCTAGGGTATTCCCTTAAAGGAAAGAACCAGACTAATGCATAAAGATACATTTATAAGGATATTCAATGCATCAGTATTTATAGTGGGGCGGGGGGGAGAAAAGAACTTAAACGCTCAGCAACAAAGAACTGGCTAAATTACAATATATTCAAATACTAAACACTAGGTAGTCATTACAAAGGGTAGTCCATGTGTACTGACAGGAAGACAGCTGCAACCTGCTGAAAGAACAGAACAATGTGTAAAATGTGATCCCATACATTTAACACTTCCTATTTGCACAGGCCACAAGTTATCTGCAAGGATTCTCACTAAAAATGTTAATATTTCACACCCATTAGAATATCTATTATTTTAAAGGAGCAAAAAAACCCCAAGAAACAGAAAACAAGCACTGGCATAAATGTGGAGAAACTGAAACCCCTGAGCATTAGTGGTGAGAATATAAAATACTACAGCTGCTATGGAAAACAGTAGGGCAGTTCCTCAAAAAATTAAGTATAAAAGCCCTGGCCAGGTGGCTCAGTTGGTTGCAGCATCATCCCGTACACCAAAAGGTTGCGGGTTCAATTCCTGGTCGGGGCACATACCTAGGTTGTGGGTTTGATCCCCAGTCAGGGCACATTCCAGAGGCAACTGATTGATGGTTCTCTATCATAATGATGTTTCTCTTTCTTTTTCTCTTTCTCTCTAAAAATCAATATAAACATATCCTCAAGTGAGGATAAAAAAAAAATAATAACAAGCACAGAAATACCATTCGATCCAAGAAGTCTACATCTGGGTATATATACAAAAGAATTGAAAGCAGGGACTCAAACAGTTATTTATACCCCAATGTTCATGGCAACATCATTCACAATAACCCAAAGATTAAAACAACCAAAATATCCAGCAACTGATGCATGAATAAACAGAACAGTATATACGCACAATGGAATATTATTCAACCTTACAAAAAAAGGACATTGTGATACATGCTACAACAGAGGTGAAACCCGAGGGCATAATGCTAAATGAAATAAGTCAGACACAAAAGGATAAATATTGTGATACCACTTACATAAATTACTGAGAGTAGCCAAATTAATAGAGACAGAAAGTAGGAAAGTGGTTAGAAGCGGCAGGTAAAAAGAGAGGAATGGGGAGTTATTGTTTAATTGATACAGAAATTTAGTATGGATGATGTAAAAGGTCTAGAAATGGATAGCTGTGATAGCTTTACAACAATGTGACTGTGCTTAATGGTACTGAACTGTTCACTAAGAAATAGTTAAAATGACAAAGTTTATATTACATATATTTTACCACAATAAAATAAATCTAAAAAATAGTTCACACTGCTTATCTGTAGGTAGAAGGATTACAGGTGATTTTCAATTTTTAAATAGTTTTCTGTACTGACCGATTTCTCTTCCCCCTCTTTTTTTTTTTTTAAACTCAGTTAACAATTTTTTACATTTAGCAAAAACCATTTTGGAAGCATATCGTTCCCTAAGGACCATCCTGTGAGTTAAAGGGAACTTGCCTAATTACTATATCTTCTCACCTCTACAGCAACATAGCCAGGAGCAGAATGGAGGGGACTGAAGGGTATTCTCCTCTATCACTCAAAAAGACTTAGAGTGTCCAAAGGACCAGGTACTATGCTAAGTACACATTCTATCTGTTAATTTCATGTAAGCTTCAAAATTACCTAATGAAACATCTACTGTTATCTTTATTTTACAGTTAAGAAAATTTGACTATTATACACAATGATGCTCAGAAATGTACATGATATACTATAAAGTTTTTTAAAAAGCAGCTACAAAACAATATGATTTTATTTCTTTTTAAAATAAAGGTGTGTGCATTTCGTGTTTCTATGTTCATATTGGAAAAACAGGCACCAATTGTTAGTAGTAATCTGAGCAGAGGGCTCAAAGGGGATTTATATTTCTTGTATGATTATCTACAATCCTTAATTTTTTGTTGCAAATTTTTTCTTTTGTATTATGGAAAATATCTGTACTGTTAATATATCAAAAGGTATTACTGTAATAATAAATATAAAAGCTAATTACACTGTCATAAAGAAATTCACCTAACTACTTATGGAATAAAATCATAACTTTAGATCACTACCAGAAAATCATTGGTAAGAGAAAAAAATCACCATGTATTGGGCTGGCCAAAAAGTTCGTTTGTTTTTTCCTGTCAGATGGCTCTAATAGCACTGAGTTGCCTTTAACTTCATTCACAACAATATTGTTAGATTATATTGTGACAGTTGTCATATTAGCATGCATTTAAAAAAAAATCAAATTTGGTGAATTTTTGTGTAGCCATTTTAATACTGAAGATGGAAGAAAATATGCAACATTTTCAACATGTTATGCTTTATTATTTCAAGAAAGGAAACACAACTGAAATGCAAAAAAAGATCTTTGCAGGGTATGGAGAAGGTGTGGTGACTGATCAAACATGTCAAAAATGGTTTGCAAAGTTTTGTGCTGGAGATTTCTCGCTGGACAATGCTCCATGGTTAGGTAGATGAGCTGAAATTGATAGCAATCAAATCGAGGCATCGGTTGAGAACAATCAATGTTATACCACCAGGAGATAGCCAACATATTCAAAATATCCAAATCAATACAGTTATTGGTGGAAATGAAAAATGTGTCTTTTATTTTACAGAAAAAACCATATGGACTTTTTGGCCAACTCAATAGAATTCCACTTACATTCTATCTTTTCCTTTTTTCCTTTTCTTCCTTTGGAAGAAGCAGATGAACGAGATGATGCAGCAGATTGGGCCCCTGATGAATGCTGGGAGGTAACATCCACAGAGGAAAGATCATAAGCAGACTTCCTGCTAGAATGGTCCTCCTTAATGCCCAAAATGCTACCACCAATACTGTCAAAGAATAGTAGTGGTTAAAAAAAAAGAAATAACAAGTCTTAAAATGCAGCTAGAGATATATTAAATCTATTTAATCACAAGGAAAATGTAATTATACTCAAAGGTGCCCTCCACTTTTTTTTGTTTGCTTACTATCATATACCTGGATTCTTTCCTATGGCTCAATTTATTACCAAGAAAAATGTCAGGGAGTTGTTTACTAAGTGAAACCAACAAAAATGGACAATTCAGACACAAGAGAAAAAATATAATGTTGGATACTAGAAAATGTGGCCTCAATTTCTATTCAGATTTATAATTTAATATATGATCATTAGTTTCCTATTAATAATCTTTTGGGAACAACAATTTAATATGTTCTACTTCAACCTAGAAATAAAATGCAATAAATCATACTGATTGGTGATATTAAATGCCACAATTAAACCCTCATAAGCTTTGATTTTAAAATTTAATATTTAGAGCTCAAAATTTAAAACTACATTTTCCTGCTGTAATTTTAATAATACTTATTTTCATTAGTCCAATTAGACATAACTATTTTTAAAAGATCATCCAATAACTTTATGTCGATTACAATTTGTAATTTTTGAAGAAAATTATACTGAATGTAAGTAATTACAGATTACATTATATAGTAATAAAATTTAGGTAGGAAATTCTCTCTGGCAAAGTCTGGTCCACTTGCTATATGACTTTGTACAAATAACTTAATCTTGTGCTACAGTTCCTGAAATAGGAATGGTAACAATAACACTAATCATATCAGGCTATAATAAGAATGCAGTGTTCCCAGTGCCTTGTACCCTAAGTGCTCAATAAATATTAACATTATAATAGTTATTCTTCAAAGTATTCTTTGCAAAATTTTAGAAGTTATCCCAATTATTAAAAAAATTCACTGATTACTTGGGATCACGAAGGAGATACCTGGCCACCCTCGATTCTGCCAGAGAACACCAGCATGACCCTCTACTGGGAGGTCACGGACGGCCTTCACAGCCTATGCTCCGCTACGTGCCAGGACCTGCTCTAAGTGCTCTGTATTTGACTGGATATTCATACACGCTATGAGACAGGTACAATTAGCCTTTCCCATTTTACAGAGAGGGAAACTGAGGCACAAGGAGGTTAAATAATACACCCAAAGACAAAAGACTAATAATCAGGGGAGCCAGGACTTAAACCCAAGCAGTGTGCATCCAGGGCCTGTGCTCTTAATAACCAGTCTATGCAACCTCAACATGTGTCTTTAAGCAAGCAAAATCTGACTAATATTCAAGACCACAGTTCTCATTCGTACATTTTTCTCGCTCTTCAGACATTATTCCACATTGTCAACATATTCTTACCAGGGTTCAAGAGCTGATTTCTTTTCTGTCAAAGTCCCACTCCCCGGAGAGGAGGCAAAATCGTCTTCATACGAAACACTGCTTAGAGGGGTTGAGCCGGCATTCAAAGGTCGCAGTGTTGATGGTCCTCTTTCCAACCTGTCTTCAAACCCTATCAAAAGTAATCATTGAAATGCGTTTTAAAACAAAAATAAAAGTACCACAAGCAAGGCATTCCACAACATGGGGATTATCGACACAGATTTAGGGACATTTTAGCTTGCTTTTATTAGTGCTTCTTTTCAATTTATCTTTATATCTAACAATACATTTTTAACTTTTACTGATTTTCAAGCATACATGATAGTAGAGATGTATCCATCACCCAACTCTTATCGATACATGCTCAACCCAGTTCAATTAAATTTCCAGTTCTCCCCATCTTTCATTCCCCTTAAAGATAGATTATTTTGAACCAAATCCCAGACAACATATCATTTCAACTATAAATATTTCAGTATAACTATAAAATCTTAATGAAAATCTAATAGGATATATTATTATTTAAAAATTATTAAAATCAAATTATTATTAAAAAAATAAGGATGCTGATTTAAAAGCACTTGGCTTTCATCAAAGGAACTTTAAAATCCAAAGAACTTTAATATTATCATTTAGAGAAATGTATTAAACCAAAGAGATCAACAGTATATGTAAGTCTATGATGTAAGATCATAACAAAGTTGCTAAATATGAATTCTGGGAAAATGCAATGTGATATCCAATTAAGTATAAAATGAACACATGAAATCAATTTACTTGTCAAATAAGTGGTTCACCACGTAGAACGCAAATAAAAAACCACAGTATCAATAGCTAACTTAAGGCTTAGCCTCACTTTTGAACCTGAAATTCTAAGGTAATATAAGCATAAGACAGGTAGAAACCACCTATGGTAGTAAGAACAGAGAAAGGTACTTGAAGGAACTGAGTCCATCATAGAAAAGCTGTGTTGCAGAATCTCAGGAATAAGAAGGAAACTTTAGAAGTTACTGTTTTAGGAACCAAATATGGAGCTACATTACTATTCAAAGTCTGTTTTTAAAATTAGTTTTGACATTACTATTCAAAGTCTGTTTTCAAAATTAGTTTTGGCAAACAGTAATAGATTTTCATATTAGAAATGTTACCATAGTTGCCCCCTTTTAATTCTTGACCACTGTATTCCAAATAATTCACAAGATCCTATATTAAGAAATATATATACTATTTAAATACGTATCTATGGTCACAAAAAAACCTAGTTACACTTGATAAATACTAATCATGAACATCATCTAAGATTTCTCTAAATTAGGCCAAAATTTCTATAATATCAATCAATGATTGTTTTAGGACAATAAATACTAAAAAATAAAAATTTAAAGATTAAATTACAATTCTCTAATCGAAGCTTACAGATAATTTTGATTTAGACATTTCCATTCTCATAATTAACAATGAAAATTTGTACTTATTATCTTCACAAAATTATGAAATAATTTATCTTAAGATAACATACAAATACTACAAAGTTTACTTATTTTTCTCACCTTTTCCATATAACTGATAAGATTTTGTAAAAATATTAATGACACTATGTGGACTCCCCTTTGCCAACTCTTTCCAAGGTCCTTTGCTTTGTGTACCACCTAAGTGCCCTGAAAGTGGCAAGAATTTTTCAGCTTCCTTCTGAAGCTCTTTGATGGGTTCATAAACATTTCTTTCTCCAGCACAAAATTCCTTTTCTTTTAAGACTTCTGCTATTTTCAAAGTGGGTTGTCCTTCTCGGCCTCCCTCTTCTTCAGAGAGACTCCCCTCACTGAGAAGAGGCCCTTCACTGACTGAGTCTGTGCTGGACCCAAGAGACATTTTGGCTTTGTCTTGAGAACAAGCCTGTGGGTCAGAGCTAGAAGAGTCAGCCTGCCTCTTACACAACTGTGCCAGCAGCCCTTCCGGTTTAGGATTAGGAGATCTCATTCGGAAGCTTGATATGGCACTATGAGGTCTTATCATCTCGGGAAGTTTTTTAAATTCACTAAGATTGCCTATTCCAGGAAGCTCATCATCAAAAGTTGCATGAGATACACAGGTTCCCAGCATCTTTTGAATTCGGGCAGAGAAAACATCTTCAGTATCCTCTTTCACAGGTGGACTTATAGCCTTGGTCCAAGGCCCCTCTTCTTGGGGTATCTGCTGTATATCATATTCAGTGTTCCATACTGACCCATAATTAATGTTAGCCCCAGCTAACTTCTTGGCTTCACTTTCAATCCTGCTGGACAAAGAAGCAGCTGTTGCTTTCAAGGCTTCGATGCGATCCAGTTTACTCTTATATTGGCTGGCACTAGGTTTTAACAAGGCATCTGGATGAGCAGCTGGTGAGGTCAGATATGGTTGAGGTGTAAAAGTTAATGGCCCTGAAGCAATATTATGGTTCTTCCTGGTTGGTAAAATAGATTCTATATCCTTATGCAAAAATCCTGCATGCTCTAGACTCAAGAGATGGGAGAGTAAACTTCCGGCTGTTCCAACAAGAGGCTGTGGTTGAGGCTGGTGGACCCGTGGGCTCAATCTGTCAGGCTGCATCCATGTTGGTTCCATCAAGTCCCTTCTGCAAATAAAAGTCATAGTACATTAATTAACACAGCAACTCATAACTAAGCTGCCACTTTTTTTAAGTTTTGTTTTTTCCTGATTATAAATGTACACTCACTGCAAAAAAAAAAGAAAGAAAGAAAAGGACAGGTAAAGAGGGCAAAAAACATAAAGATCATTCAGAGCTAAACAATGACAAAGAGGCACTATTAATATTTCATTTAGAATTATATCTTTCCACACATTTTCCTATGTGTGTGTTGTGTTTTGGTGTTATTTTCATAAAGATGAAATCTTATCATAATTAAAGTTTTTTTAAATCCTCATCTGAGGATGTATTTTATTGATTTTAGAGAGAGAGGAAGGGCCAGGGAGAAGGAGAGAAACATCGATTGGTTGCCTCATGTACGTGCCCTGACTGGGGATCAAACCTGCACCTAGGTATTTGCCCTGACCAGGGACTGAACCCACAACCTTTTAGTGTAAAGGACGATGCTCTAACCAATTGAGCCACCTGGCCAGGGCCATACATACTGTTTTGCCAGCTGCTTTCTTCGACTAAGACATTTTAAATTATTAATTAAGGACAAGGCACTATTACCTTTAAAACTCTGTGGACAACATTCTTTACAACAGTGGCTCTACTTTTTTCTTTAAAAATAACGTTATATTAAAAGAGAATGCTTAAAATTGCTAAATATTAACATAGGCATGATATATATTATTCCAATCAACAAGTATTTCATAAACACCAAACATTTATGTTTAACATCATGCATACTAAAGAAATAAGGAGATTACTACAATCTAGTTCTTTAAAGAATTACCATCAAAACAATCAGTACCAATGTAAAACTGTGGGCATCAGTAACAAATATACAATACAGTGCAGGGTGTCCATAAAGTTTAATAACAGAATAAAGATGTCCTAGACAACATTATATAATTCACCTATGTTTCCAGAATATTGACACCCTGTATATTAAGGGATACTATAGATATATTAAAGGATGATGTTAACTATTAAAAATATCCTTAGACAAAATAACATGAAGTTTTGTCCTTGGTCTTTTCTATTATTTTGGGATGATGACATGAAGATATGTTTACCAAATTTGGAGGGTAACCTGGGTGATAACAGAATTGAAAAGCATGTGATACAAGGTTTGGTTGGAGATTATGATGTAGCAGTCTTTCATACTGAAGGGCTACTATGAAGAATGAAGACATCAACAGAATGAAGAAAGGAAGACTAGTGCATTGATTCTATGCCACAGAATATAGATTCTAACAAATGCAAGGTGTGAGGTTATTAGGGCCCAAACTAAGGTGATAGTAATGGGAATGCAAAGAAGTTATAAAGTTTTGCTGAATAAAAATACAAAATCTTTAAATTCAGCTGTTTAGAATGCCAATTTTTTTGGCAGGTACTAAGTAGTCGAATGGGGGAAACAAAAATGGAAAGACTTAATCCAGTAAGACTTAATCCTTACTTTTTAGTTTCTCAAGATCTAGCAGGGATGAGAGACTAATAAACAGCTAAAATACTTTTATATCTTATATATAAAATACTTTGCACTAATACAAAGATGTACAAAGTTCAGGCCGTGGCTGGGTAGCACAGTTGGTTAGAGCGTTGTCCAATATGCCAAGGTTGTGGGTTCCATCGGTGGTCAGGACACATACAAGAAGCAACCAATGTATGCATAAATAAGTGGAACAACAAACTGATGTTTCTCTCTCTCTCTCTCTCTCTCTCTGTCTCCTTTCCTCTCTCTCTCTAAAATCAATAAATAATTTTTAAAATGATATATAAAGTTCAACAGGGTGTAGAGAGTGGAAAAAAAACTCTGCCAGCCAAGGAAAGTGACTTTTGAGCTACATCTTCAAGGTCTTTAAGGTCAGATAAGTAATTTGGAGTTTTCCAGGTAGCTAACAGAAAATCATGAGATATGAAAAGGAAGAAAAAGAAATGCCATGCTTTTAAGCATAAAGTAAGTGAAATGTGTTAAAACTATTAATAGAAATGGGGAAGCTAAGGAACAGGTAGAGAAAAAGTAGAGGCAATAGGTTAGCTACCACAAGACAAAGAACTGTATATTAAAAGAAAGAACAGAAACATGGGCAAAGTAATAAGGTTCAGTAATATATTAGTCTATGTTTGGTTTGTTTTTAATATTAGGTCACTGTGTAGAGCCAGAAGAAAACTCAGGGAAATGTAAAAAGCCAGCAGATATGTCTGACAACAATAATGGAACTGACATGACCTGGAGAGTATATCTACTTATAGGTATTCAAATTAAAAAACTTTATTTATGCTTATTTTGAAATGTGTTGACAAGCTTAAACAAATCCCACAAAACATTTCACTTACCGGGAGGTAGTGTATAGGGTGGGTAAAAGCACAGGCTTTTGGAATCAGGTTGCTTAAGTTCAAATCCATCTCTACCACTAACATTTTGATATTTGAGAAAGTTAATTAAATTATAGGTCTCAATTACCTCTTCTGTAAAACAGGAATAACAGTGCCTAACTCAAAAATTTTTACAAGGATTAAATAAGATAATATGTGCGAAGTACTTAGATCAGTGCCCAGAGCCTAATAAGCAGTCAATAAATTTTAGGTATTTTTGTTAGTATTACTAGAGGGGGAGAATCACATGTATTAACCTAAAATTGGTGTGTGATTCAATTTTTATTTGTGTAGTATCAAAGAAAAATGTCAAAGACTTTCTCTTCCGAAATGGAATTTTAAAGTATAATTTATAACCAAGCAATCTAAAATCACCTTAACTTGCCTCCACAAATAGTTTTCTAAAATTTATTGCAAACAATATATTAGAGCAAAAACACTTTTTACAAAAATATAAGGTAAAACAGCCCTCAATCACCAATCTGATATTAAATCAAATCACTTCCTTATTCTACCTTTTGAGGGGTAAGATGAATAAACTGGTATGAGCCATATGAAAAAATTTTGAATAGCAATGGATACAGAAGTATCTTTTGAAAATTATTCGTCACAAATAATAATTTCACTGTGATTCATTCATCTAACAAACTTCTATTGTGTGTTTAGTTCAGAGCAAGGGTGCTTACAACTGCAGGTGATCCCCAGGAGGAACTGACATTTACTTTGGAAATTAAAAAGACAGGTAAAGATTGAACAATATAATAGAAGATACAGTAAATACAGGTGTAACCATGCTTAAGTATCCATCAGTTGATATAAACCAATTTCTAAATAAACCTCTTACACAAATCAACAAAGTTAACTGAGCACAGATCACTATACTAAATGGAAAGAATGACCCTTAATCATCTTTCATTCTCCCCTTTGTACCTTGCAAGAGGCTGTGGAGGTTCTGACAGAGACATGTCACTGCTGGAAGATGCACTTGGGGGACGTTCCTGCACTTTGTTTTCTTTGTCAGATTCTCCAGATGGCTGATACCCTGGTCTAGTCTAGGAGAAAAGGACATCAAATTTATCTGACTCCCATCACAAAGATATACTCAGGGTATATGTGAGACAAATAAATACGTCATTTCACCTTTACAAAGATCATGAAACGCAAGGGCATTTTTCTGTCAAATAAAATCAATTCAAACTTAGCTTGTCCTAAAAACAGCGATTACAATTAACAACAAAATTACACCTGAAATCCAACAAGGGCACCTAATTAGACTATCTGCATAATTTGGAGAATGTAATACTCTTTCTAACCCTCAGTTTTTCACTGGGTAAGCAGAAATACTGGTAGGACCTATACCTTCTCAGGGTTGTGAAAATTTATCAAAGCTTAAGTCTGGAAAACCTTTAAAACAGTATGTAGCTCATGGTACACAATGTTACTCTTACTATTCTTAAAAACATTAGCAATACTCATAAAATCCTCACAATGAACTAGGATATTCTCTAATTTCAGCACGGATCACAAAACTAGGCTTTTCATTTTCATACTGTAACTTCATTTGCTCAGTATACAATGAAAACTAGGCAAGGACAGAACTAATGGCAATGATGAGATGAATAGAGATTAGTAATAGAAATAGTAAAACTCTAATCGAGTACTTACATTCAATCATATTTATTAAATAACTCTTTGTACACCGTATTTTGTCGTGTATAATGTGTACTTTTTTTGCCCAAATTTTTGAGGGAAAATAAGGATGCGCATTATACGTGGGTGGTACTAATTCCATAGCTATATAAATATTTTTAATTCTTTTCCTTATGGTTATGCGTTAAAAGTGTAACTCTAGAAAGCAGTAATGATGTCTGTATACAAGCTAATGCCCTGGAATATGATAATCAGTTTTGTTCAACTTAAGACAAATTTACAATGAAAGCGGTTTCTAAAACAAGTATCTGAATATAAATAGATAAATAACTGAATTAAAAAGTTAAAACAAAAGATTGTTTTCCTGAAATTCTGGGCCAGAAAAGTGGGTGCACATTATACACAGGAACATATTATACACGGCAAAATATGATACCTACGTTTCATGAAAGGTCGTCATTTTTACAAATATTGTCTGAGCATATATCTGAATCTTAGGGATGGTTGGTACTTTTTAAATAATATAGCAAATAAACTTTTCCTGACCATAAATTACTTCCCTTCGTATTTTTGCCACTATCATTACCTGTGTTTCCTGCATAACATGCTGATGAGTTGGCTCTTCAAGCAAGGTCTTTTCCAGCAGCAATTTGGAGTAAGTTTCCTGCAGTCGCCTAGTTGCTGATGGCTCAGGAGGAGGCACATTTTTTACTTTAGTAAAGGCTTCTTTCTGTTTCCGGTAGAGCTCCTGTAATCGTTTGTTTTTCTGCTCAGTGGCCTCCTTTTGAGCCTTCTTCTCTTCATTTTGCTTCCTCTTCCTTTCCTCTTGCTGTCTAACAATGTACTGCCGTACCTCATCTGTGTCATAGTGGCGCTTTTTAGAAATAACAGGGGCATCTTCATTTGCTGTTATTTTGTCAGGTTTTCTTTTTATTGGGCTATGGCTCCTCAGAGCTTGTACTGCTGCTGCTGACTTCTGATTCTGTAACTCTCTTGTCTCTTGCCTTGAAGCCTGGGTTGCCGAATCCAGTTGTAGATCATCAAGAATTCCACGAATTTCAACAGGTAAAAAGTCCTTATTTAAGGCAATATTTTCCTCCTGTTTATTATCTGGAAGAGACGGAGCGAATCTCTTTACGTTATTTTCAGACCGAGCTCTACTTCTTGAACGTTCTGAGTTTCGTGGAAGGTATCTATGTGAAATATCCAATCTGGGATCAGATTCTGCTCTTCCAATATGACCCCCTGCAAAGAATGAACAGTTAGTGATATATTAAAATTCTGTATTCTTGCTTAAAATGTATTGCATTCATGAGAAAATCAAGGAGTTTCGCTTTATCTTAAACTTTAATCCAAATATTTTATAAAGTCTTCTAAAGAATATTGTAGAAGGAAACAAAAACATCTTTAGCAGGAGAAGAGTTTCTATATTCTGAACCACCATGCTTCCTTGGCATTTGAACAACATGCATCTTTTAATATTCTGAAATAAGGAGAGATATTATTGTTGATGTATTTAACTATTAATAGCAAATTAATATCAATGTTTCTCTCTCATGTGTTTATTTAATGTTACTCTCCCTCCCAAACCTCTAAAAGTTTGATAAAAAACCAACAATGTTAAGCTGTCACAACTCTCCAATGATGACAGAAAACATATATATAGGAAAACAATCATTTTATCATCTAGACATTTGTTGATAGGTCTTAATTTTAGACTGAGAATGCATGTGAGTTTATTTACAAGCTAAATGAAAGGGAAGAGGAGCAAATACAAAGTATATACTGACTTATGTATATAAAATTATAGTTGCAATTGTAATTCTTACTGAATCCATTCCAGAAGTTCAAACTAAGGCAATGTTGTTACTGAAAAAAGAAAGCTGGCCTGTAGGTATTTATATTTCATTTACCAAAATTGGTATTCATGAAAAAGTAACTAGTTATTGCAAATAACATTCAAGACATTTTAAAAAGAGAAAAGTAATAGAATCGAAGTCAAGCTAAAAATCAAATTTTGCCACCCACTGCCTACATATTCAATTCTCTCTCAGGGATTATTTTTTAATCTGCAAAATTAATGTGTAATTAATGTAATTACACATTACATTACAACCTCATGTAATGTGTGCTTGTGTTTGTGTATGCAGGGTCACAGAGACTGGATTTGATTCTCTTAAGGTTCCTAAAAGTCTAATAATATTTGGTTAAATGATGTTTTGCTATTCACAAAGACAGCTATATGTAGTTAATATAAGATAAATAAAAGTATTTTTTCACGATAAATAATATTTTAATGAAATATTTAAAAATAAAGATTGTCAAAATTTATGATGAAAAAAAATCAGAATTTTAAATAAAGACAGGATTAGAGATTACAATGAACAGAGAATACTGCTCCCAGACCATTAGTAAGATTTAGTTATCAAACCACATGGCTGTAGCTTGCATATAATTTCAGAAGCTTCCACCATACCTAGAACTCAATCAATTTTAGGTTCTTAAGCCATCACTGGGTTTTAGTATCTTTTCTTAAATATTCTTAATAAACATCACCATAATGCCTCTGTGTAAAAATCATCCAGACAAGCCCAACAGAACATCTTCTCCGCTGAGCTACATTCACAATTATACGTATAAAGCAAAGACATAAAGCATTCCCAAGAGTATTTTTCACCCTAAGTACTTACACAAGCAACTTTTAATTGTTTTTCTCGATTTTAATTACTGAGATAATTTAATAATTTGATTACTTACCAGATTTAGTAGTTCTTTCTCTTCCACTTCTGTCACTTGATGCTGTTCTTCGCTCTTTTTGCTCCATTTTGGGTGCAGGTCCCAGAATCTTCTTTACTAATTTTTGTCCATCTCGCCAAGAAGATGTACTTATCAGACGACTGCTACCTAAAATACATATATACACATACTGCACTGAATTTAAAACTTAAATTTTAGCTCTAAGAAGTATATACCTACCCAATCATACAGTTTTTCTAATAATCTCATGCTTAGGCCAAATTTAAAAGGTTTACAATCTACTCTTATTTTTAACCCTAGGTCTCCAAAATCAATGAACAGTTTTGCTTAAATCTTGATTTATCCATATACCTCAAATAAGTGTAAAATGCTTTGAAAGTACCAAATGTTAATAATGATAACTGAAACCTCAAAACTTAGGTCACTGAATCCAGCAATTGTGGCACAGAACAAAAGCACATCAACTACATTAAGTGTTTGGTTTATCAACACTAGCACAGTTTCTGGCACAAAGTAAAATGTGTATCTGCCAAAGAAACAAATAACTTAATCTAAGCACAGAGAAAAAAATTGAGGAAATATATAATATATAGCAAACATTAACTGCCATTACCTTTGGAGGGGATAGTATTACAAGGAATTACACATTAAATTTTACAGATAGATACCAAAACTACACACTTCTTTTTTATACGTAAAATAATGACATTCAAAAATAAACACCATCAACATTTTCAGTTGCCCTAATTATAAAATTTCATAAAAATAAAAAAATGTTCCAATAAATATAACTGTTTACCAGGAGAAAATCTTTTCATTTACTATTTTCAGATTTAAAAAAATTAAAATTAGACCATCATTTTAAAATAGACAGTAACTTAAAAATAAAATGGCATAAAAGACTGTTTAGAAAATAGAAACCATAAAAAAAAACAAAATATATACTTAAATGAAAAGTAATATAAGAAATGGAACATGATCTCACCTATAAGTGGAACCTAATCAACAAGACAAACAAATGAGCAAAAAAGGACCAGA